>ML784358.1:515156-555033 GCA_009831015.1 Picea engelmannii
GGACTTTTTAATTGCATAACTTCCTGGTGCGGAGGTGGATTTTCACCCGTGAATAGTCGAAACGACCGGGACGAAGTCTAGAATACACCCATGCCATTCACCTCAGCAAATTCATCCCAGATTTTTAGTGACATGTCCCAGGGCGACAGGTACTCAGTTTGGCCCTACAGGCATGCACCAGAAAGAGGCTTAATCAGGGGCCTCCGAGGTCAAATTAGGCCTGGTGAGGGAGACCCATTTCAGCTATAGGTATACAGGCCTATAGTAGCCTGTCAATTCTGGTGCTTAATCCAGAATTTCACCCCAATTCCAAATCTTTTCCCTAATCAGTCTATTGGCCGACTCCATCCGCATACCTTCCCGGGGCCATATCTCACTCATCCGGAGTCGGATTTGGGCCAAACAAAAGGCAGAGGAAAGGTAGCGGATAGAGATACAACATGGGAATAGTAAAGAACATATTTGTGGCTGTTTGGTATAGAGAAAGAGCCTATCAAAGTTCATGTCCAAAGGGTCCTCTTACCGAAACAAGCCCAAATCAAAGCCATGTGTTAGCCAACTCACAGGGAAACTTATAGGCAGCAAAGGGGGGGCATAATCAGGTCTGGAAAGTGCCTGAAAAGTGGGCATTTCCTTACTTACAATGACCAAAACCCAAAGTCCCCTTGCCCTCCAAAGCAACTCAGCAATTCCCCACACCTTGGGCCTTCATTCCAGTGAATCCGACAGCCATGGATGGTCGGATACTATCCTAAAACACATCACCTACAGCTGCAAAACATGGAAGTAGTCAAAGATCATTTGGGATGGCACAAATCCCAAGACAAATGATGATGTGGCATATCAAGCTTTGTCATTTTATAAAAAATGACTTTTGTAATATAAACTTCCGTATGATTTACTTTTGGCATGTAATTATTATGTAATTGAAGGGTCAAGTCAAATCTGATTTGATCCCCTTTTTTTTGGATAAGATTCCCTTTTGGATAAGGTTCCTCTTTTGGATAGGTTACTTTTTGTAAAAAAGGACAAAAATACTTTAGGGTTGGTCCACTTGTCACTTTTCCAAAAGTGACAAGTGTTTTGTGACTTAATCCTAAGCCTTCACCTCTCCTTTATAAATAAGAGGGTTGGCATTGTAAAAAGGGAGGATGAATATAGTAACAAAGCTCTACTAAAATTTATAAGGCACTATGTGTGTGTGTGTGTGTACTTGTTGAATTTTAGTTGTTGGATGTGTCAATTGTTGGTTAAGGGTTGAGGGGTAGTGGTAAATGCTTGATATGTTAGCTATCTCCAGGAGGGATTGGTTAGCTAGGTGTTTGTTGTTGCTTCCTTGGGTTTAACTTGCTCACTTTCATTTTCTAACAACTTGGTTTAATTTTTTTAATGTGTTTTAGTGCAGATTTTCTGAAGTATTCAATTGTTTTCAGCCTTAGCTAGTGGCTTGGAGTCCTAGGGCCCCTTAGGAGAACCCTTAAATAGACCTCATAACTGGATGTCCATACTTGTTGGCTTTATCTTTTCATTCATGTATGTTTCTGTTACATTTTCTTACCATTAACCTTTCTGTCCCAAACATGAAAATTGATCATTTTGGTCAATTTTCCCCCACGGGACAACCATCTTGGTTGGTTGTTATATACTTCTTATATGTAAATTTCTGTTATGTTTATTTCAGTTTTTTCCATACATAAACATTAAAATTTCATTGTTTTCCTGCAAGGATACATCCGGTCACCCATTCTGCTTCTCTTAAGCAGTTGGGGACCACCTAGAGACCTATTTGAGGCACAGGGGCCAGCAGGGCAGCGAAGAAAAACACACCTTTCAATCGGTAAATTCTATCCAATCACTCTCATACACACTTTAATTATCACTTGCACTCACTCCAAAAATTTCTGATATACATATCAATGTTTATATGTTTGATTTGTGTAAGTAGTTTGAATGGTCCACTTGTAAATTCATGCTAAAAATATGGTTAATACTTGTGTAGATAACAATCACATCTTTTGTATTTCAAACACTAAATTTCCAATCCCCATACAAGGAGTTAGTTGGGGCTTTCATGCATATGGTGGCTTTGCCGTTCGTAAAAAGTCTCAACCCATTCCTTTGGGTTGAATGTTGTAATTGTTATGTTGTAATTATCTAATCTTGTTACATTTTCATTGTATCATCTTTTCTCTCACTAATCTACAGGTGGCTGCCCCAAAAAGGGGCCATGCATAATCAACAAGCTAAATACATGCAAAACGCCGTAAAAGGAACTTGAAAACAATTCAGGGGTCCGCCCCATACACAGAAAACAAAAAACTTATATTATTTAGATATTTACATACACATATTATCTAGTCGTGACATATATGTCACTTATCTATTTACTTGTTTCATGTATGTAGTTTCAAGATAGATTTCAATTTTAGTAACTAGGAGGCACACTTGTGAAAGCAAGGTGTGACCTCACCACGTGGATGGTCTAGTATTTCATTTTATGCAATTTCATTTTCATAGAACATTAAGAGTCAAAGCCAGGGAGTCTTCATCAGGAGCCCCTCAGAAGTTGTCTAGTTAGTATAAGTCGAGTGGTCTTCCCTCAGTACCACACAGTCAAGGAGTTGATTAGCTTAGCTCGGTTGGAATACTACTCTGCTTGGGTAAGCTCAGCAAAAACCCTCTTTAGGGGGGTCCTGAGCCTCTTCCTTTTTGCAGGTATCCTTCTTCCATCCAAGCTGCTTTAAGAGCCCAAAAGTGCTAGTGATGAGAAGTGGCTAACCCCTACTTCTCTGAACTGCATGGAGAACTCTTCAACCTAACCACCGTGGAATGCTAGGAATACTCTTCTTATACTGGTTGACACAGTTCTAGGATGTGTTTCCCTAATCGGGATAACCTTTAAAACAGTGTGGTGGCCAAGGCATGTGATAAAAGAAAAAATTGACCAATAAAATACCTTTAAAAGTCAACATTTCGTCAGTCTACCTTTTCACTCAGGAATAAAAACTGAAGTTGTGTATAATTTCCCTTAAATCATAGCTGTAACAACTTGTTATAAATCTATTCATCCACTTTTACAACCCTTTTTTGATTTAACAATTTTTTGGGATCACTTCCCGGGTCACCCCGGTGGGTATCAAGCCATTCTAGGCTTGTTTCCCTGCCTTGAAATCTTTGAACAGCTTGCTATCTGCAATTTATAGCCATTTAAAAGTACTTGGTTGTAGCTTTTAAACCCAATTTTCACCCTTGTTTCATACCCTTTTACTTAAAGCATTCATTGGTTATTTACCTAGGATACCGGTTTACCCCGGTGACCCATTATGGGACAGTTTCCAACACTTTAAGGAAGTGAACAACTCGTTGTCTACTTTATTTAGTTTTCTGTCCTAAAAATCAGCAAGATCATTTTCATCCCATTGTCTATAATTTTCACCCCCTAGGCTATTCAGCCATCCAGGAAGCTAAGGAAGGATAACACCCAAGGTGGGTGGTCCTGAGAACGACTTCTTGTAAGTCTTTCACCTTTCTTCTTCTCCCTTCTTTACCACCTCAGGCGAAGGACCACCTAAGGTGTAGGTAGTCTCTGCCTCATGCCAAGCTACCAAAGGGGCTGTAACCGGCTTCACATCCGGATAGGTCGGATCCGTCCCTATGGACAGATTTTGCTTATAACAAGAGTAATAGTACTTACTTCGATAGTTGGCGCAGTTCTTGAAGTTTCCAATTCTTCCCGACGAGGATCTTCAGTCTTTTCTTCCTCTGCCCAAGCGGGCCCTAAATGTTCCTCATTGAACAACTCTTCTTCTTCTCCACTATAGAAACCTTCATCCTGTGCCAATGGTTCATGGATCTACTCAAACAAGTTCACCAGAGGAACCTCTCTAAAGGTTCTCCCACTGCAAATATGTCCAACCTTTGTGTCATTGTCATTGTCTGAGTTCTTGAACATTAGATTTTCAATTCGACCGATTATTATATCTTCAAGATGTTCTTCTCATGCCATATCATCTTGATCTTCAACTTCAAAAAGTGTAAAATTTTTCCTCTAGGTCCCTTAAAGAAATATCTCTTTGCTTGGCTATATGACTCAACTATGTCAATAGAAAACTCAATGATGTACCCTCTGATAGTGCTATCAAACGAGTGATCTATTTCTCTTGACACAACATTATTAACTCTCTTGAAATTCTTGATCAACATCGGCGTACAAACCATAGGTGGTCTAGATCTTATCTCAAACTGGGTATCTACTAATCCAGCTAACCACTCGTATAGCTCCTTGTGAATTCCTCCAAAGAAAATCTCGTGTATAACAGTAAATATATACCTTCCCAACCAATCCTCTGTACTAAGGCTAGGGTTTTTTTTATGAGCTTTGGCAAAGTCCCTTTCTTGTTCTTCTATCCACTTCTGAATCTCTGTCTTCAATGGAAACCACCTTGACATTCCCTCAAGAAGATCTTGGTCCTAGCAACAACACCATTTGTTGGGACATGGGTAGACCCAAGGTTCAACTCTTACAACGCACCAACAACCCCTAACTACTGTCCCTTTTAGAAACACATGTGAAGCAGATGCAGTCTCACCCGAAGTAGAAATAGGGGGTTGAAGGACCAATCTGTCTACAACTAGAAGAAATGTAATGTGGATCCAAAACAATAACACACAACAACTGGATATTACTTTCCAAATTGAACCTACTTTGCTTACTTATATCTCAGATCTAACACAATAATGCAATAACAAAATAACAAAAGGAAAAGAACACAACATCAACCATAGAGGCAACAATATTTATGTGGTTCATCCCCTCCCTAGGGCTACGTCCACATAATTGTGTTTCTTGATATATTATGTGAAAACATATAGTTCTATCTGCAAACTTAGCTTGCATATATCTCTCTCTCTTTCTCTCTTCTCTATCTCCCCTCCCTGTGCACCCAGCTGCAGGGTTGATATTCGCACCCAACTAAAGATATTACAATACAAGAATGCTCTCACACACAACACTTCTTCCTCCCACAACAGTAATCACTCAACAACAACAACCAACAATGACCAACCTCGAACTCCGAATGAACCTTTCCTCACTCCTCTAGATCTTTATTTATACATTACAATGAATCTTCAACAAACCTAGGTCGAAACCTAGGTGTCAAAAACCTAAGTACCAAAATCCTAGGTGTCTAGAACCCAAGGTCAACTTGACTCGTAATTTCAGGGCTTTGCTAGCCTATCTTTTTTTCTTTCCCGCAAGGTGCTCCAAGCATCCATTGGTGACTTTTCCCTCTTGTTGAGTTGTCCACGATCCATCTTCCTTGCTGATCTGTTCTCCTTGATCTTCTCGTCCAATGACTCATTTTCCCTTACTTCGCTCCTTCTTTTCCTCTTCTTTGGCCACTTCGACCCAATATTAGTCAATGTGCTTTATGTGCAGTTCGTACTTCGTCTTTTCTCTACCTTTTTCTTCGCTTTATTCTTTAATCCATAACTAAGGGCCAACATAAGGACAACTTGTTTATGGCATAAAATAGGATTAAACAACAAGCAGATAAACATCGCGATGAAAGGGAATTTGAAGTGGGGGATTGGGTATTTCTAAGGATACAACCATATAAAGTGATGTCCCTCAAGAAACAAAATAAGGAAAAGAAATTTTCACCCAAATATTATGGCCCCTATAAGGTTTTGTAAAGGATTGGAAGCATGGAGTACAAATTGGATTTTCCTCCATCTTCATGTGTACATCCAGTATTCCATGTTTCTCCCTTAAAAAAGGTCATCGACAACAAGATCCCATTCCAAAATATTTTAGCATAGAATAATTAAGAAGGTAAAATCATATTAGGACTAGAAACAATCCTGGAAACAAGGATTACGAAGCTTAGAAATCAAGCAATTACAAATTACCTCATCAAATGGAAAAACCTACTAGTGGAAGAGGCAACATGGGAAGTTGATATCTTCTTGCAGAAACATCAATGATCAATTAAGTGTTGAGTACAACACTTGTTTGAAGGGGAGAGGCATGTTAATCTCTAGACAAAGCCCCATGTTATGTATAAAACCCCTTATTAAGACCTAGATATTGAATTATTGCATTTCTATTCTTATATGTGTATGTCAGTTATAACCCTTCATTGCATCCTTTCATTACAATTTGTACCCTTTCTCTCCTATATATATATACCAAGGAGACCTAGTCTTAAGAGAATATCATCACATCTCATATTTTATTATGAATTGGATATATTATAAAAGGAGGTTTCCCCCTCGAAGTGGATTGTATCCATTGATTTCTTATCATTTTTAAGGCATTGGATCATAACAGATTTCCTCCTAGTAACAATAAGATAGAATATAATAGGATTAAAATATAATAGTTTCAATCTAGTTGTAAATAATTCATTTCAATTATAGTTAGAATTCTATGGAGGAAAATCTATCCTCATATTTGTAATTATATAACCTTAAGTGGAAACCAATCCCACATATTGGTTGGAAATTGTCATTCCAAATGAGAGTAGGTCCAATTGGGACCTTCCATAGAGATTTATCCCTTACCTATTTAACAGGGAATTTGGACCCCTCAATAGAAATGGTGCTAGAAGGAGGGCCATCAAGATAAATGGATAGAAAAGAATTTCAAAAAACTACCCATTACAATCTGCAGAGAAATACTTCATGTCGAAGTAAATCTCAGTCTACAAACCCTGAGAAAACCCTCGATCCCCAACTAACCCTTGTGCATGCACCTTCTCAACTATCAGGTCCACTGAACACGTTGGGAATCAATCCGATGACCCCTCTTTTTACAAATCTTACCCCTGAATTTCTACAACAATCTGACATCCTCACCCAAGCTATGAAGATAAATCACAGACTTAAACCACTAGAATATGCCCTACCTGAGAGTCAAAGACAATTAATCTTCAGAGAACCAACCATCGAAATCTCATCAACTGACATCAAAATACCAATCATCGGATCCCACAATTATCACATCACAAACATTTTACAAGGGATAACCAACCCTTCCCAGCTTAACTTTGAAGATTATTTGTCTCCTGGTGGTGGTTGACCACCCATTCCTCTTGATTTTTTGCCTGATACCCCTAGTAATCCTTTTGAAGGAGAATCCTCCAAACAGAACGATCATGTGATAATACAGTAAGTTCAAGAAACATGGATGGAGTAAATTCTAATCAACCTTAGCTTGCTTGGGATGTTGTTGTAGTTCTAGGATTTACTCATCCTTTACCCAAGCACCCTGAGAAATTCCTATGTAAATTTGATCCTGAAAAGAAAGATTCAACAAAAGAACATGTTAAAAAATCCATTCTTGTTGTAAGATTGATGAACCTAGAGCATGAATATGTCATGTTTAGACTAATACCACACATCTTTGAAGGTAATATATCCACCTGGTATTTCTCTTTAACACAAGGTTCAATAAACAGTTGGAATGATTTTGAAACTGCTTTCACCAAAAAATTTGGAGATGATCCATTCCCAACAGTCCTAGTTTTAAAACTCTTCAGGATAAAAATAGATTCAAAAAAACAAGTTAAATAATTCAACCATATATTTTTGTCATTGATAAATAAAATCATTTCCACTTCTAAACCTGTTAAAGATGTATCTATCAAGTTTTATACTTAATCTCTGCCAGTTTTAATGACAATGTTTGTAAAGAGAGATTAGAAAGTTGTTGACCAACTGAGAGGGGCGGGGGGTGAATCAGTTGTTACCGTTCTTAAACAATTATGCTTATTTTAAACTCTTTATAGAGCACTCAATGAAAATCAAAATAATGCAGGGAAGTAAGCAATAGAACATTCAACATCATTCACACATATGAGATACACAGAGACTGATATTTCTTGAGGAAACCCATAAAGGGTAAAAACCTCTTTTTCTTTATATGATAAGTAATCTTTACATTCTATACATTATCATACTTATGAGCACCAACTCATAATGAGGCTACAACCTTTGTTTTGCAAGATGCTACTTGTTGAGAGAACTAACTCTCTGGATTCTCTAGCACCCACTAGAAGGAAGCACCGACTCCCTGGTTTCTCTAGCACCCACTAGAAGAAAGCACCAACTCCCTGGTTTCTCTAGCACCCACTAGAAGGAAGCACCAACTTCCTAGTTTCTCTAGCACCCACTAGAAGGAAGCACCAACTCCTTGGTTTCTCTAGCACCCACTAGAAGGAAGCACCAATTTCCAGTTACACAGACACCAACCTGTAAAACAGAGAACAATAGTTCTCCGTTGCACCACCCTGCCACCCTAGTTTCTCTGGCTACAACCAAATGGAAGCTACAACTCCCTGTGTTCAAGAACCCACTTGAACCTTTGAGGACAACATTCCTCCCCAACACCTCCCTACCACCCTGAAATATAAATCTTTGCTACTGAAACTTATTATAGTGATATAATGTTCATCAATGGCTTACCAGTCTCATCACTGTTCTGCTATGCTGCTCTGCACTCTTGTATCAGTGTCTCTCTGTCTGCATCTTCTTTCACTTTCCGATCTTCTATTTTTCTCTGCAAGTGCACCTCAACCTTCTTTTACTGTCTCAGTTATGCATTTCTATTCTTTGCTTCTGCTACACTTTATGCTCTGCGTGCCATGTCCCATCTATGCACCCTTCCTCTTCTGTGCATTTCAGCCACTGCACTCTACCTCCTTCTACACACCTGAATCACTCTCAACATCATCCCATCTCTTCTTTGTTCCATCGTCTTATACTCTCTGTGCATCTTCTGCATCCTCTATCCACAATGCTTCTGCATGCTCTCCCCATGCCGAGTGCTTTTCCTGATCATCATTTCAATTCTTCAGCTTCTATGGCAATTAAACCCATGAATCCATCATCACTGGGTGTTACACCGAGATTCCTTAGAATGTCTTCCAGTTGACGCTCTTCATCTTCTCTATCATAGTCAATATCATCCTCTCTATTGAAATTATAGGCTTCAACCCTCTTCCATCTGTCAATCGCCTCTATGAACAATCTTCATTCCACTGACAGATTCCTTGAGACTCTTCATCTCCTCTGGCAATCACACTGAGGCCTCTTCAAGTCCTCTGGAAGAAACCATCAATCATTTCTAGTAGTTACACTGTGAACCTCTTGAGACTTATGCCTTTGGCAACTTTCACATGTGGCCTCAAGCGGTGACCACACGCCTGTTTAGAAGGTGCTTTTGTGATTCGTATTTCGACAATTCCTATTGTGAGGCATCCCAACTCTCCAAGTCACAATCTCTAAAATGGAGATTAGCTTCGTGCTAGCTCCTCCCTTGAGCCTTTATCAATGTGACCATAGGTTATGACCAGAGGCCAATTCTGAACACGCATTTCACATTTCGCGTTTCAGGGATTCTGTGAAGAGTCATCTCAACTCTCCATGTCCCAAACTCTGAAATGGAGCTTGTCTCTTCTATCTCTTCTCTACAGCTCTTTGACGATATGACCACCGGTGGTGACCAAGTGCTTATCCATAAAGCGCTTTTGTAATTTCACATTTCGACATTCCTATGATGAAGGGTCTCGACACTCCAAGTTGCGATCACCAAAATGGATCTTGGTTGCACTATCTCCTTCCTCCATCTTCCGCAAATGTGACCACTGGCTGTGACCACAACCTTATTCAAAAACGCATTTCGCCATTTTGCCATTTTGGCATTCCTGTGGTTAAATGTTTCGACACTCCAACTCCTGATATCTGGAACCTACACCAAAAAGTGTTTTTCGCATTTTGGCATTCCTGTGGTGAAGTGTTTCGACACTCCAACTCTAGGTACTCGGAACCTACACCAAAAAGTGTTTTTCGCATTTCGTCATTTCGACATTCCTGTGGTGAAGTGTTTCAACACTCCAACTCTCGGTATTCGAAACTCTGAAATGGAGTCAGATCAACAGTCTGGTATTTCGATGTTTCACATTTCGTTGTTTCAACATTTCTACATTCCTATGGTGAAGTGTTTTGACACTTCCAACTCCCGGTATCTAAAACTCTGATTGATGTGCCTGTTTAGGGATTTTTGGCATTTTGCATTTTGACACTTTAGGACTCCTATGATGAAGAGTCTCAACTCTTGACTCCTCCAACTCCCAGTGTATGAAACTCCGATTGATGTGTCTGTTTCAAGATTTCGGCGTTTCGCATTTCGCGATTTTCTATCGTAAGTTGCTTCCTTGACTCCTCCAACTCCCGGTATTTGAAACTTTGAAATGAAGTTTACGCTTCTGATCTTTCCATGCCATTATCCTTGCGCTACTAATCTTCCTTGCCTTCCTGTTTTCCATCAAATGAATAAGCACACTCTTGCACTCTACGTGCACCTCTGCACTATCTCTTCTGATCTTCACGAGCTTTCTCTGTTGCGTCTTCCCAAACTACTTCTGGTGCCCGCCTGGCACATTATACCTGTACTCAAGCCATCATCGCTGCTGATATTGCCACTTTCTCTTGTTCTTCATCGTCGGGCTGAGCTTGCCATCAATAACAAAAAAATACTCGGCCTTCTGTCTGCCTATTTTCCATTGTTGTCTCCCAACTGTAAACCTGCCAACATCAGTGCTATTCTTTCCTATAACCATACCTTCGTCGTTGTTGTTCTTGCCATCGATAATTATAAGCATGCTATCTTTGCTGTTGTTCTTTCCTGTAGACATGCCATCATTGTTTTTGTTCTTGCCATCAATGATAAGCACGCTCTTCTTGTAAACATGCCAACAATCTCCCCCTTTGTCATAGATGGCAACAAAGGCACCCAGACTCTTTTCTCCCCCTTTGACATCAATTTCAAAGAGCACATGCTCCCCCTGAGCTGTTGCAATATTTTTAGGAGGTATCATATATTAAACCAACAAAAACTCCCCTGACAGGATGGACTCTCTTATTTGAGGCCTGCAGAATATTTGTATCTAAGCCAGAGTCTTCTCCTTCTGATTCTTGGACCTGTTCATCTTCATATTCCACTGTATCCTCTGTAGAATACTCAAAATTGCTCACCTCTCTTACTGGGACTCCTTCATCAACCTTTTCTTGTCATAACTCGAGGACTCCCCCTATCATTGTTCTCTCTCTGCTTATGACTATTTTCCCTTTTTGTTCCTAAAAGGTTAGCTTTCCTTGACAAGGTCTTTCCTCTTGTTATCTCTACAGGATGTCATGTATATCATTTTGTAAAACAAAATGTTGTTGTTGAATATGTTGTTGTCCTACCGACACACTGCGTAATTGTAGCTTGTATTTTTCAAACAACCCTTGGATCTCCCCATTGATTCTCATTGATCTCTATTACTACAATTTCATTTTTCTTCCATGATGCATACAATTCAAGGCTTTTATGACCATACTCAATCACAAGAAAAAACCACTACAACCACTCTCATACCTGCTTTTCTTTTTCACATACGAAGGACCTATATCAGGTTTCTTAGGAGTACTGATTTCTTCCTTGTTGTATCCAATACTAGATTTGTCATTTGGTAATCTCTTACTATACAAGAGTTTATCCAGGGTCATGGAACTATTTAAGAACTTGCTTTGGGTGTTTGACTTCTCAACCTGCAAAACTTCATCTTCCATCTTATGACATGATTCTTCTTCTACTTCTTCCATGGGATAGATGTTAACTGAAGATTCTTTTATTGTATCTGTGTCTTCTTCTTTACTTGCAGGGGAGGATTAAATATCAACATCATTAATTGTCCCTATGCCTTTATTCACCACTTGTTCTGAGTTTACATTTACCTTACACTCTTTGGACGTGAGCACCTCTTCACTGCCTCTATCACACTTTTGACTTGTACTGAGCAAATTATGTTTCAGACCATCTACAAGCAGAACGTACTGGGCATCTCCTTTGTCATTACTCAAACTCACCATCCCTCTATCCTTGGTTTTACCTGGTTCATCATTTTCAAGGATCACATTTCCTATTTTTCTTTTACTTATGGACATAAGCTTATCCTTGTCTCCAGTCATGTGTTTGGAACATCCACTCTCTATATTCTCGGAGGCCTTTTGTTTTTGAGTTGAAAGTGCTAGACCACATTTTTCACTATCTTTCCTTTTCCATGTGTTGGCCTTTCTATCTAAGAACTTTATCCTTGGATATGCTTTGTAATTCTTTAGATGGCAGTTTGCAGCTTCGTGGCCAAAGTTGTGACAGTTATAGCATTCAATCTCATTTTTCAATAGGTCAAAGTTATTGTTACAAAGTTGTCTACTCATTGATTGTTTATTATTTCTTGACCTCCTCAGTTGCATGTCTCTAGACTTAATTTGGCAATTTGCAATATGTGATGGTTTGTTACATGGCTATATCATTCTTTGTTGTGGAAGATATTTATTCCTTGGAAATCTTAATTGCTCATGTTCAAGTCTTAAGGAACAATTTACAACTTTGTGACCAAAGTTAGAACAGTAGAAACAATATCCATAGAAAAATTCTTTGTACCTGGAAAATGGTTGTCTTCTTTGAGCAAATCGATTTCTTCCATGTTGATGATTTCCTTGAGCAGGGAGTGTATTATTTCCTTGTTCTATAGATTTAGTTATGGCACCTTTTTCTTTACTCCTCCTAGGCAGTTGATTATCTTCCTTTTTTCTACAGGTTTGTTGTCATCATTGGTTGTAGATTTGACAAACTTGATAAAGTCTTTGTTTCTTGGATGACCACTACTTGATCCCTCTTCATAACCCAAACCTATTTTCAAATTTGGATTCATTTGCTGATTCAGAATAGTGGCTAATCCTTCTGAGGCTTTGATACTTAACATATTATGCTGATACAAGGCTTGAAACTTCTCCAACTCTTTCCTAGTTTTCACTACTTCTTCTTCTAGAGCTTTACAACTTGTCTTCTTTTCTGATAACTATTGTTTCAAAATGTCTTCGATTTTCTTTGCATCTTCTAATTCCACTTTTAGCAGGGAAAATTCTTCATCAGGTTGTTTACTGTCTTTCTCGAACTGTATCAACAATTGTTTTTTCTTTTTGTTCTTAATTTTGAGTCTGTCAATCTCTTCTAGTGTACTGATCAATTCTCCTTCCATATCAACCACATATTCTTCATAATTATCATCACTGCTTGTGATTTTATTATCATAATCCTTTTTTTCCATAAGCATGAAGTCATTTACCTTATCTTCACAGGAAGATTCACTATCAGTGTCTTCTGAGGAGTCATCAATGTTTACACATAAACTTTTCTTTCTATAAAATCTCTTGGATTTGTACTTCTCTTCACCTTCAGAGTTCTGCTCACGTTTCTTGTGTGGACATTTATTTGAAAAATGACCTATCTTACCACAGTTGAAACATTTGAAGGGAAGCTTACCTTGGTACTTTCCTGATCCTTTCCTTAGTCTTCTCATGAATTTTGCTTCAATTTCATCAGGCTTAGAATCTTCATTCTTATCTACTTTAAATGATGCTTCTCTAGAGGTGGGATTATTTGTAACTATCCTCATTTCATATGCAGTCAACGTTCCTAGAAGTTGATCAAAATCCAAAGCCTTTATATCATTAAGTTTTTCTATAGCTGAGACCTTTGGGTTGAACCTATCTGGCAGAGATCTCAAAATTTTTTGAACTAAAGAGGGTTCCTCAATTTTTTCACCAAGTGCTTTCATTGCATTTACTAGTTCTTCAACTCTTAGAAAATACTTCCCAATGGTTTCATATTCTTTCATCTGTATCTTTTCAAACTGTACTCTATAGGTTTGAAGCTTGGCATCTTTTACCTTCTCATTACCTTCATAACTGCTAATGAGTTTGTCCCACATTTCTTTGGTAGTTTGAAGATGTATCACCTTTACAAACTTGACTTCTGCAAGTCCATTCAAGATAGCATTCATTCCCTTAGCATTAAAGATAAATTCTAACTTATCATCCTTGGAAGCTAGCACAACAGGCTTTATGTATCCAGTCTCTACTACATCCCAAACATCAGCACCTAAGGCCATTAGGTATGTTCTCATTCTAACCTTCCAAAGGCGAAGTTTGTTCCATTGAATAGAGGGGCCTTACTAGTTGAATTTCCTTCATGGATTGACATGTTTAAGCTCTAAGATCTACCCTTAGATAAAAGGGGCCGACTCTGATACCAATTGTTGACCAACTGAGACGGGGGGGTGAATCAGTTGTTACCGTGCTTAAGCAATTATGCTTATTTTAAACTCTTTACAGAGCACTCAATGACAATCATAATAATGCAGGGAAGTAAGCAATAGAGCATTCAACATCATTCACACATATGAGATACACAGAGACAGATATTTCCTGATGAAACCCATAAAGGGTAAAAACCTCTTCTTCTTTATATGATAAGTAATCTTTACATTATGTACATTATCATACTCATGAGCACCAACTCATAATGAGGCTACAACCTTTATTTTGAAAGATGCTATTTGTTGATAGCACCAACTCTCTGGATTCTCTAGCACCCACTAGAAGGAAGCACTTACTCCCTGGTTTCTCTAGCACCCACTAGAAGGAAGCACAAACTCCCTGGTTTCTCTAGCACCCACTAGAAGGAAGCACCAACTCCCTGGTTTCTCTAGAACCCACTAGAAGGAAGAAAAAACTCCCTAAAGTGTTCCAGCACCAACTTCTAGTCATAGAGGCACCAACCTATAAAACAGAGAACAACAGTTCCCCCTTGCACCACCCTGCCACCTTGGTTTCTCTGGCTGCAACCAGATGGAAGCTACAACTCCCTGTGTTCAAGAACCCACTTGAACCTCTAAGGACAATAATCCTCCATAGCACCTCCCTACCACCCTGAAATATAAATCTTTGCTACTGAAACCTATTACAACGATATAATGTTCATCAATGGCTTACCAGTCTCATCACTATTCTGCTATGCTTCTCTGCACTCCTGTATCAGTGTCTCTCTGTCTGCATCTTCTTGTGCTTTCTGATCTTCTATTTTTCTCTGCAAGTGCACCTCAACCTTATTTTACTGTCTCAGTTATGCATTTATGTTCTTTTCTTCTGCTGCACTTTATGCTCTGTGTGCCATGTCCCATCTATGAACCATTCCTCTTCTGTGCATTTCAGTTGTTGCACTCAACCTCCTTATACACACCTGAATCACTCTCAACAACATCCCATATTTTATTTGTTCTGCCTTCTTATACTCTCTATGCATCTTCTGCATCCTCTATCCACAATGCTTCTGCATGCTCTCCCCATGTCGAGTGCTCTGCCGAATCAACATTGCAACTCTTTAGCTTCTCTGGCGGTTAAACCCATGCGTCCATCATCACTGAGTGTTATTCCAAGATTCCTTAGCCTATATTCGAGTTGAGACTCTTCATCTTCTCTATCATAGTCGATATCATCATCTCTGTTGCAGTTACAGGCTTCAACGCTCTTCCATCTATCAATCGCCTCTATGAGCAGTCTTCATTCCACTGACAGATTCCTTGAGACTCTTCAGCTCCTTTGGAAATCACACTGAGGCCTCTTCGAGTCCTCTGGCAGAAACCATCAGTTGTTTCTAGAATTTACACTGTGAACCTCTTGAGCCTTTGGCACCTTTCACCTTTCCTTTCACATGTGGCCTCAAGCAGTGACCACACGCCTGTTCAGAAGGTGCTTTCGCGATTCTTATTTTGACAATTCCTGTTGTGAGTCATCTCGACTCTCTAATTCGCAATCTCCAAAATGGAGATTAGCTTTGTGCTAGCTCCTCCCTTGAGCCTTCGTCGATGTGACCATAGGTTATGAATAGGGGCCAATTCTGAACACGCATTTCATATTTCGCGTTTCGGGGATTCTTTGAAGAGTCGTCTTGACTCTCCATGTCCCAAACTATGAAATGGAGCTTGTCTCTTCAAGCTCTTCTCTATAGTTCTTCAATGATATGACCATCGACAGTGACCAAGTGCTTATCCATAAAGCGCTTTCACAATTTCAAATTTCGACATTCCTATGATGAAGGGTCTTGACACTCCAAGTCGCAGTCACCGAAATGGAGCTTGGTTGCACTAGCTCCTTCCTCCATTTTCCGCAGATGTGACCACTAGCTGTGACCACATCCTTATTTGAAAATGCTTTTCACCATTCCTATGGTGAAGTGTTTTGACACTCCAATTCCTGGTTTCTGGAACCTACACCAAAAAGTGTTTTTTGCATTTCGACATTTTGGCATTCCTGTGGTGAAGCGTTTTGACATTCTAACTCCCGGTACCCAGAACCTACACCAAAAAGTGTTTTTCGCATTTTGACATTTCGACTTTCCTATGGTGAAGTGTTTCGACACTCCAACTCCCGATATCCGGAACTCCGAAATGAATTCAGATAAATGGTCTAGTATTTGTCATTTTGCATTTCGGCATTTCATCATTTCTGCATTCTTGTGGTGAAGTGTTTCGACACTTCCAACTCCAGGTATCCGAAACTTTGATTGATGTGCTTGTTTCAGGATTTTCGGCATTTCGTGATGCAGGAGCATCATACAAAGACAAATACAAAGCACACACCTAGCCAAAGGAACAGTTGGATGCAAAGATGGGAAAAAGGAGCACGTTTTTATGAAAACGTTTTGAATTTTGAAATTTGCAGCATTAATGTAATAGCTAGGAAAAGGCATACTTGCATTTACGTCTTGGAGATATGAACAGATTTAGAGAGATTACTCTCATTTGCCGGATGTAATAGGAATTTAAGTCTGTTAATGTAAAGTAGGTAGATATGAATGTTAGATTAGACAGTTTAGAAGCATAGGAGGGAAAATGGATATAGGCACCCTCACCCTTGTATCATTGTAATTTTTTATGATCATTCAGAATTCATAAGCTGGAGAGATGTAGAGAAGAACCCATGTACAGGAGCACTTGAGTTAATATATGGAGATTTGACTCAATTTCCATGGTGTTATGATGCTTACTATTTATATTAGTTAAATGGTATGTTTACAGTTGCTTTGTTTCTCTGTTATGCATTTATTTCGATGTTGTAGCGTGTGTATGTTGAATGTATGAAGTTTGAGAGAGGAGAAGAATGAGTTTCAATTGTTTTTCTTCTTGAGAATTCCTACAAGGAGTGCAGTGAACGTCCACAAGGTGTGCGTTGACAAGGGTCTCAGTTTTATCTTAGGAAGCCCAGGAGAGATACCATTGTTCTCATAACAGTTGAAGTGAAGGGGAAGCACAGAGCCGTACAAGGAGGGCGCAGGCTGATTGAAGCCTTAGAATTTTTCAACTAAGGGGAAGGTTGAAGGAACACTGTTGCAAGGAGTGCATAGGGTCAGAGATTCAAACTAACCAGAGGTTATTTGAAGGTTTTCCGCAAGGAGTGCAAGCAAGGGTCCTTTTGGAAGCTTGAGTTTATAGGTAAAATCTCAGGAGGGATTTATCCTTTGAAGTGCTAAAAGGGAGACGGAGGTCGAAATCGTCTCATACAAGTTAAGGTCAGGAGGGAGAACACCGAGTCATTTGGACAGAAACCATTGAGGAGTACATCTAGTGGTCAAAATTCTCCATGGAGAACTCGCGAAGTCGTGAGGACCGTCAGATCCAGAGGAGTTGTAAGGTGGTTAGGAGTTGGGTGAACCCACCACCCTGATATCAAGAATTAACATGGACTGTTGATCATGGTCAGTTTGAGCCGTCAAATCATTTCAGGAATTCAAGATTTGTAAGTTTGGAGTGCAGGCCAAAATCCTTGGCCACTCAAGTTCCCAAATCGTGAAAGGAATTATCAGGTTTGGAATTTCTCCATTTCAGCATTTCCGAGTTCGACATTTCGGCATTTTCGATGAAAAGGAGCTAGGGCACTTTACATTGAAAACCTCGAATTCACGAAACATGATGTGCCTTTGGATTAGGGTTGTGGTCACGGAGCAAGAAATCCCATTTCAACATTTTGGAAACCTTGATGACAAGGAGCTGGGGTGCTTTGCACTAAAAACCTTGAAGTCGTGAAATGTGAAGTGTCTTTGGAATGGAATCCCAAAATTTTGGCATTTCGAGGTCCAGGAAGTAGAGGAGACAAGTGATTTTTGGAACCGAGAGTTTCAAACTCCCGGTACGCGGAATCCCCCCCCAAAAAAGGGTCACTATTTCAGAATTCGAGAATTGGTGTGACAAGCGATTTGGGTTCGAGAGTCATGAACTCTGAGTACATGGAATCCTGAAAGGCCATCGATCTCGTCAATGAACTAATTTCAGAATTCGGGGAATCATAAGGGAAGAGGAACAATTGTTGGTTGTTCGCTCAAGTGATGAAAAGACTAAATTAGTGGCAAAAAGTGGTGTGCATTGGAGCAGTCAACCTTCGTGGACAATTCACATTTTGGCATTTGTCAAGAGCTGTGGGAATACATCAAGACTCTCCAACTCCCAAAATGTTGAAATCCTTTGTGGCTTAAACAAAGGGTTTGATTAACCCTTGGCATGTTTTTAGTGAATATCCTCTGCGGATCTCGGCCCGAGGGCAGGGGGTCTACGTCAGTGTGGTATCAGAGCTCAGAACAAATTCTTGGATTTTTGTAGTAGAGAGAAAAGAGAAAATTTTTCAGCCATGCCGCTGAGAAGAAGAGATAGGCCAATGCCTGATCCAGCAGTGGAAAGAGAAATGTGTGAGTTACGTGCTAGACTTGATGCTATGGAGACAACACAGAGGCACACAGTCAACGCTAGGGATATCAACGAGGCTGAAAGTGAAAATGAATATGGAAATGAAGGAGAAGAAGTTGCAGTCGAAGATGCTGCAGATGAACGTCTATTCAGGGATGTTGCAAGGATAGGTGCCAGAGCAAAAATGGACATTCCAGTGTATGAAGGAAACTTGGATGTTGAAGAACTTCTAGACCGGATTAGAGCTCTAGACAAATACTTTGACTATGAGGATGTTGAGGAAGATAAGAAAGTCAAACATGTCGTTACTAGACTTAAAGGGCATGTAGCACCGTGGTGGGATGAATTGTAGGCTGACAGACGCTGCAAGGGCAAGCAAAAAATCAAAAGCTAGGATAGAATGGTTGCAAAAATGAAATCCAAATTTATACCCAAGGATTATCAAATCACTTTGTTTCGGAGGATGTAGAATTTGAGACAGAAGATGATGTCAGTGAAAGAATACACTGAAGAATTCTACAAGATAAACATCAGAGCAGGTCATCAGGAAAGCGATGATGAAAAAGTTGTCAGGTACATGAATGGTCTACGATATGACATTCAATATGAGATGAGCATGATGACCATTAAAAATGTGGAAGATGCTTATCAGATAGCTCTGAAAGATGAAGAGAAGCTGAGCCGAAAGCAGGGTCAAAGAGGCCGAGGTAGAAGCCAAGCCAAAGGAAAAACAATTGCCCAAGACAAAACACAGAAACCTAAAGAAGAGGGAAAGAAATCTCAAACTCAACTTGAGAGGGGAGGAAGCTCACAAGGAAGGTAGTATGCTGATAGAAATACTTTTCCTTCAGCCAGAGGAAGAGGAAGAGGTAGAGGTGGTGAAGTGAAATGCTTCGTCTGTGGAAAAATTAGACATAAATCCTATGAGTGTCTAGATAAGAAGAAAGATGGTGGTGAAACTCACATTGTCGAAGCTCAAGGACAAAATATTGAGGCAGAAGATGCTGAGGGCGGAAGATCTTTGATGATGAGGAAAGTTCTCTTAAAGTCGGAGAAGGAGGCGAAGAACCCATCCCAAAAAAATAGTTTGTTTTGGACTGCTTGCAAAACTAAGGATAGAGTATGCAAGGTCATAGTGGATAGTGGTAACATAGACAATCTCGTATCTACAGAGATGGTAGAAAAGATGGAGATGGAGACTGTTGTACATCCAAGCCCATACAGAGTTTCGTGGCTACAAAAAGGATATCAAGTAAATGTCACTAAACATTGTTTAGTTGAATTTAAAATAGGAGGATATAAAGATGAAATATTATGTGATGTCATTCCCATGGATGTTTGTCATCTATTGTTGGGTAGACCATGGCAATATGACATAAACGTAGTTCATGATGGGAGAAAAAACACGTACACCCTGGAGAAAAATGGTAGGACTCACATGTTGATGTCAATTAAGGATAAAGAAGTGAAAACGGAGATGAGAAACACTATACTTCTCATGAGTGGGAAGGAACTTCTTGATGAGGTTAAGAAGAAGGAATACACACAATTTATTATGGTCAGGAAGCCCAAAATTGTTTTGACCAGTACAAGGATAGATGATTTACCAGAAGAAATCCAAGAGTTTTTGGGAGAGTTTGCTTATATAGTAGTGGACTAACTACCTTGTTCGTTGCCACCTATTAGAAGTATAAGTCATCATATTGATCTTATACCTTGATCCATTTTGTCAAACAAATCCGTGTATAGGTTGACGCTGCAGGAAAATGAAGAAGTTAAGAGACAGGTCCAGGACTTAATGGACAAAGGATTGATTCGAGAAAGATTGAGTCCATGCGCTATTCCGATAGTGCTCAGCCAAAAGAAAAATGGAGGCTGGAGAATGTGTATAGACTCAAGGGAAATCAATAAGATTACCATCAGATACAAATTTCCATTGCCAAGGATGGACGACTTGATGGATTGATTGAGTGGAGCAAAGTTTTTTTCAAAGATTGATTTGAAAAGTGGGAATCATCAAATTTGAATGAGAGAAGGTGATGAATGGAAGACATCATTCAAGACGAATGAGGGGCTGTATGAATCGCTTGTCATGCCATTTGTCTTAATGAATGCACCCAATACTTTCATGAGGTTGATGAACGAAGTCCTAAAGGATTTCATAGGGAAATTCGTCATTTTATATCTTGACGATATATTAATTTTCAGCAAGACAGAAGAAGAACACTTAAAGCATCTAGTTGAAGTAATGAGGAGATTACATCAGGAGAAATTGTTGATTAATATGAAGAAATCATCATTGATGAAGACAAAACTCATTTATTTGGGTTTTTTTGTCTCTGCAAATGAAATGAAAATGGATATGGAAAATATAAATGTGATTAAGAATTGGCCATCGCTGAAGAGCGTGTTTGAAGTTTGAAGCTTCCATGGTTTGGCTAGCTTCTATAGGAAATTCATCCAAAACTTCAGTGGAATTAACGCACCAATGATGAATACGGTGAAGAAAAGACATAAATCTTTTCACTAGATGGAGGAAGTAGAGAAGAGCTTCAATCCGCTGAAGAAGAAGATCATTGAGCAACCAATTCTGGTTTTGCTAGATTTTAGCAAGACATTCCAGGTCAGGTGTGACGCGAGTGGATTTTCAATTGGAGCGGTCTTGAGCCAAGATGACAGGTCGATTGCATATTTCATCGAAAAACTAAATGAAGCAAATATTAAGCACTCCATGTATGACAAGGAATTCTATGCAGTCATACAAGCGTTGAATAAATGAAGACACTATTTGGTTCCCAAGGAGTTTGATTTGTACAGTGATAATCACGCTTTACAATTCGTGACTCGATAGGAGAAGTTGAACCAAAAACATGCTAAATGGGTTGAATACATGCATAATTTTACTTTTGTGATTAAGCATATTTCTAGAACTACTAACAAAGTTGTTGATGCTTTGAGCAGGAAATGTTTGCTTATGCAGGAATTCAGAGTCAAGACTTTGGGTTTTGATAACCTTAAATAAATGTACAGGGATGATCTAGATTTTAAAGAGGCGTATGAGGCATATGAGAATCCAATTCTCAGGGATAGAATCCAATAGAATGAATACATGATTCAGGATGGATTATTATTCAGGGGAAATCAGTTATGTATTCTGAAATGCTCCATGAGTTGTTGAAGGAAAAACACAGTGGAGGATTGGCCGGAAATTTTGGTCATGACAAGACATTCTCAAAGTTGAATGGCTCATATTTTTGGCCAAGGATGAGGACATATGTCAAGAAATTTGTGGACAGCTGCATAATTTGCCAGCACATGAAAGGAAAAAGGCAGAGCACAGAGTTATACTAACCATTACCCATACCTGAAAGGACATGGGACGTAGTGAGAATGGATTTCATTATGGGACTGCCAAGAACATAGAGAGGATATGATTCAATCTTTGTGGTAGTAGACAGATTTTCAAAAATGGCACATTTCATACCATGCCAGAAAACCAATGACGCAACTCATATTGCGAACTTGTTTTTTAAGGAAGTTGTTAGACTTCACGGCTTGCCAAAGAGTATCATTTCTAATCAAGATACCAATTTCATAGGGCATTTCTGGAGGACCTTATGGAAGAAGTTGGGAACAAGTTTGTCTTTTATCTCAACATATCATCCTCAGATGGATGGATATATAGAGGTTGTGAACAATAGCTTGGGAGATTTGCTAAGGATCTTAGTAACTGAATACCACAATCAATGGGATCACATTCTGCCACAAGCGGAATTCACTTACAATGATTCACTCAATAGAAGCACAGGGAAAAGTCCATTCCAGGTTGCATATGAATGCAGCCAAGGGGAGTTTCTGAATTGAAAAATTCAGAACAAAATGAATTCAGGAGTGCTAGTGCAGAGGACTTTGCAGAAGGAATGAAGGATCTTCACAGCCGAATCAAGGAGCGATTGCAAAATGCAAGTCAGGAATACAAGCAGAGAGCAGATCAACGCAGGCAAGAACTTCAATTTGAAGTTGGTGATCTGGTTCTTGTGCATTTGAGGAAGGAAAGGTTCCCAATGGGAACGTATAATAAGGTGAAGATGAAAAATATTGGACCGTGCAAGGTCATAAGGAAATTTGGGGAAAATGCATATGAGATTGAACTACCCGATGGGGTCGAAATCTCACTGACATTTAATGTTGTGGATTTCTACCCTTATAGAGATGAAGAAGTAGGAACAGAGGAGGAACAAAAAGAAGTTCAATGGAAAAAACAAATTCCTGTAGTTGTAGACCCATAGATGGAAACCATAATTGACAAAAGGGTTAGCAAAAGGACCAGGAGAAAAGAGTATTTTGAATACTTGGTCAAATGGAAGGGACATCCAGTTGAAGATGCCAGTTGGGAGGATGAAGCAACAATTCATAGGCATGGATAGACCATGCAAGATCTCATGAACAGGAGTTCATGAAGATTTTCAAGTGAGGGAGTATGATGCAGGAGCATTGTACAAAGCCAAAGATGAAGCACGCACCTAGCCAAAGGAACAGCTGGACACGCAGATGGGAAAAAAGAGCACGTTTTTATGAAAACGTTTTGAAATTTGAAATTTGAAGCATTAATGTAATAGCTAAGAAAAGGCGTACTTGCATTTTTGTCTTGGAGATATGAATATATCTAGAGATATTACTCTCATCTGTTGGATGTAATAGGCATTTAAGTCTGTTAATGTAAAGTAGGTAGATATAAATGTTAGATTAGACAATTTAGAAGCATAGGAGAGAAAATAGATATAGGCACCCTCACCCTTGTATCATTGTAATTTTTGATGATCATTCAGAATTCATAAGCTGGAAAGTTGTAGCAGAGAGCTGTAGAGAAGAACCCATGTATAGGAGCACTTGAGTAAATATATGAAGCTTTGACTCAATTTCCATGGTGTTATGATGCTTACTGTTTATATTAGTTAAATGGTATGTTTATAGTTTCTTTGTTTCTCTGTTATGCATTTATTTCGATGTTGTAACATGTGTGTGATTTCATGTTGAATGTATGAAGTTTGAGAGAGTAGAAGAATGAGTTTCAATTGTTTCTCTTCCTGAGAATTCCTGCAACGAGTGCAGTGAACATTCACAAGGTGTGCGTTGATGAGGGTCTAAGTTTTATCTCAAAAAGCTCAAGAGAGATACCGTTGTTCTCATAACAGCTGAAGTGCAAGGGAAGCACAGAGTCATGCAAGGAGTGTGCAAGTTGATTGAAGCCTTAGAACTTTTCCACTAAGGGGAAGGTTGAAGGACCACTGTTGCAAGGAGTGCACAGGGTCAGAGATTCAAAATAACCAGAGGTTATTTGAAGGTTTGCCACAAAGAGTGCAAGCAGGGGTCCTTTTCAAAGCTTGATTTTATAAGTAAAAGATTAGGAGGGATTTAACCTTTGAAGTGCTCAAAGGGAGACAGAGGCTGAAATCGTCTCATAGAAGTTAAGTTTAGGAGGGAGAACACCGAGTCATTTGGACAGAAGCCATTGAGGAGTACATCTGGTGGTTAGAATTCTTCGTGGAGAACTCGCGAAGTCGTGAGGACCGTCGGATCCGGAAGAGCTATAAGGTGGTTAGGAGTTGGATGAACCCACCACCTTGATATTAAGAATCAATGTGGACTGTTGATCGTGGTCAGTTTGAGCCGTAAGATCATTTCAGAAATTTGGGATTCGTAAGTTTGGAGTGTAGGCAAAAATCCTTGGTCACTCAATTTCCTGAATCGTGAAAGGAATTATTAGGTTTGGAATTTTGCCATTTCGGCATTTCAGGGTTTGGCATTTCGGCATTTTTGATGACAAGGAGCTGGGGCACTTTTCATTGAAATCCCTGAAGTCGTGAAATGTGACGTGACTTTGGAGTAGGGTTGTGGTCATGGAGGAAGAAATCCCATTTCGCCATTTCTCCATTTCGGGGTTCGGCATTTCAGAAACCCCGATGACAAGGAGCCGGGGTGCTTTGCACTGAAAACCCCAAAGTCGTGAAACACAAAGTGTCTTTGGAATGGAATCCTTGAATTTTGGTATTTCAGGGTCCAGGAAGTAGAGGAGAGAAGTGATTTTTAGAACCGAGATTTTTAAACTCCCGGTACACGGAATCCCTCCCCCAAAAAAAGGGTCGCTATTTCGGAATTTGGGAATTGGCGCGACAAGTGATTTGGGGTCGAGAGTTGTGAACTCCTGGTATGCAGAATCCTGAAAGGACATCGATCTTGTCAAAGGACTAATTTCAAAATTCGAGGAATCATAAGGGAAGAGGAACAATTATTGGTTGTTTTCTCAAGTCCCAAAAAGACGAAATTAGTGGCAACAAGTGGTGTGCGTTGGAGCAGTCAACCTTTGTGGACAATTCACATTTCGGCATTTGTCAAGAGCTGTGGGAATACATCGAGACTCTCCAAATCCTGAAACTTGAAGTCCTTTATAGCTTAAACAAAGGGTTTGATTAACCCTTGGCGTGGTTTTAGTGAAGATCCTGTGCGGATCTCGGCCCGAGGGCAGGGGGTTTGCGTCATTTCTCATTTTGGCACTTTGGGACTCCTATGATGAAGTGTCTCGACTCTTGACTCCTCCAACTCCTGGTATCTGGAACCTACACCAAAAATTGTTTTTCACATTTCAACATTTCAACATTCCTGTGGTGAAGTGTTTCGACACTCCAACTCCCGGTACCCGAAACCTACACCAAAAGGTATTTTTCGCATTTCGTCATTTTGGAATTTCAACATTCCTATGGTGAAGTGTTTCAACACTCCAACTCCCAATATCTGAAACTCCGAAATGGAGTCAGATCAATGGTTCGGTATTTTGTCGTTTCGCATTTCGGTGTTTCGACATTTCTCCATTCCCGTGGTGAAGTGTTTCAACACTTCCAACTCCCAGTATCCAAAACTCTGATTTATGTGCCTGTTTCGAGATTTTCGGCATTTTTCATTTCGACTCTTTGGGACTTCTGTGATGAAGAGTCTTAACTCTTGACTCCTCCAACTCCCGGTATCCGAAACTCCAATTGATGTCCCTGTTTCGAGATTTTGGCATTTCGCATTTCGCGATTTTCTGCCATGAGTTGCTTCCTTGACTCCTCCAACTCCCGGTATCCAAAACTCTGAAATGGAGTTTACGCTTCTAATCTTTCCATGCCATTATCCATGCATTCTTGATCTTCCTTGCCTGCCTGTTTTCCATCAAATTAATATGCACACTCTTGCACTCTGCGTGCACCTCTGCACTATCTCTTCCGATCTTCATGAGCTTGCTCTGCTACGTCTTCCCAAACTACTTCCGGTGCCCGCCTAGCACATTATACCTGTACTCAAGCCATCATCGCTGCTGATATTTCCACTTTATCTTGTTCATCATCGTCGAGTTGAGCTTGCCATCAATGAAAAACAAATACTTTGCCTTCTGTCTGCCTATTTTCCATTGTTGTCTCCCAACTGTAAACCTACCAACGTCACTACTATTCTTTCCTGTAACCATACCTTCTTCATTGTTGTTCTTTCCATCAATAATTGCAAGCATGTTATCGTTGTTGTTGTTCTTTCCTATAGACATTCCATCATTGTTTTTGTTCTTTCCATCAATGACAAGCACGCTCTTCTTGTAAACATGCCAACAAAAGCTACTTTGGCAGACACATTCAAAGAAGTTATAAAAGTGGAGAAGGATATGATAAGATTAAAATGAAACCATGGATCAGACCCTAAGAAAGAGAAATCCGCCAAAAATAAGTTGGTTTTAACTAAGCCTTCCACAAAGAAAATGGATCAATATATTATGGATATGGCGAGCCTACAAAGGAATATAAAGAAGCTATCAAATTAAATTGTTGACATGAAAAGGAATACTGGGGAAGGTACTTTGAACACCAAAAAATTAATATTAACATAAAGATATATTAAGCTCCGCAAGTTAATATTATAAATATTTTTTTCAAGAATCATCATGTGAGAACTTGCATGTAAGTGCTAATAAATTAAAACTTTAAGAAATAGAAAGACAAGTCTTAAGAATAAATCTTTGAAGACTTTCTTAGTTGAAAGTTTGAAGTCTTTTTGAAAATGTTTAAACCATCCAAACTATTAAGACCCTAGAGAAAATATAACGATGATGATGATCTTCATATAATAATGAGGATATTAACCATTATTGAAATATTTTATTTTATTTATAAAAGTCTTAAGAATAAATCTTTGAAGACTTTTTTGGCTGACATTTGAATCAACTGATGTCAAAATACCAGTTGTTAGATAACTCGATTATCACCTCAAAAACGTTTTACAAGGTATAACCGACCCTTCCCAACTTAACTTCGAAGATTATTTGTCTCCAAGTGGTGTCCAACCATCCAATCCTCTTGATTCTCCCCCTGATACCCCTAGGAATCCATTTGAAGGAGAATCCTCTAAGGAAGAACCCTCATGTGATAATCCAGGAAGTCCAAGAAACATAGATGGAGTAAATCCCAATCATCCTAACAACCCATTGGCCAATCAACCTTGGCTTGCTTAGGATGTTGTTGCAATTCTAGGAGTTACTCTTCCTTTACCCAAGCACCCTGAGAAATTTCTATGTAAATTTGATCCTGAAAAGAAAGATTCAGCAGAAGACCATATTAAAAAATTCATTCTAGCTGTAAGATTGATGAACGTGGAGCATGAATATGTCATGTACATACTATTCCCATACAGCTTTGAAGGTAAGGCATCCACCTAATATTTCTCTTAACACAAGGTTTAATAACCAGTTGGAATGATTTTGAAACCGCTTTCACTAAAAAATTTGGAGATGATAAATCCCCAATAGTCCTAGTTTTAGAACTCTCTGGGATAAAAATGGATTTAAAATAAAAATCTAAAGACTTCAAACCGATATTTTTTTCATTGATAAATAAAATCCCTGCCACTTCCAAACCTTCTAATGATGTATCTATCAAGTTTTATAATTCAGGTCTGCCAATTTCAATGGAAATGTTTGTAAAGAGAGACGAGAAAGCTAGTTTCCCACCTGCTACATGCTGGATTCCATTCACAATTATTGCAAAGTTGATGGGAATCAATTAGACACTTAAAAAACTATCTGTAAATCCTTAATACTCATTTCTCAAAGATTCAAGTGGAAAAGAGCTATGTGGAAAACATTTTCTTTCTGACTTGAAATCCTTAATGGACAGTCGATCATACTTGATTCAGTACTTCAAGAAACCCTACTAGTTGATGGCATCTATGATCTATAAACTATACAACAAAGAGACCTACATGAATTTCTAGCTAGAGTAGATGCCAATGACATATTATGTGGCCAATTTAGGACATGTCTTCAACTAGGAATAAATACTTACATTTAACATATTAAAAAATACTAGAGAGGCCCCAAGACTGAAAAAAAATAGGTTTTTACATGTCCTCCTATCTTATAGATGTTTTTTATCCTTCAATAAGTTTTCCTATTATGGGATGGGAATGGAACCCAAGTCTACTAGTTGTACATATATATTTTTTAGAGTTGTGGGACATTAATTACAAGAAGTATCTATATGACATTTGTGATTATTTCCTTGCACCATTGTTTATTTTAATATTCAACTATCACCCTCATAGGTTATCTCAAGGAGCCATTAAATCCCTTAAATACATTGGTGATTGGTATATAGGAAAACACTACACCTATGTCAAGATATTTGGGTGTGCACAAGCTCCAAATATCGTTCCTAAATATGTCCCTGAAAAGCTATTGGTGAGGGAGATTTCTTATCAAACCATGGGGGAGGGGATAAATTCATTTTTGGTAGCAAGTTCCAAGAGACTATGGCCTAGGTTCCCAATCAAGGTGGGAAGATTCACCTTAATTAGTGTTCCACATTCCCAAAAAGAAGCCACAATTTAGAAAGAGCTTTGTCTATGCACATGAGAGCCCATACAACATGATCTAAGATGAATTGTAAGTGTTGGAGTACTTCACACACACCTAGGATTTTTTTTTTCTAGGTTTACCCTATGTTTATTAGTCATTATCCAATCTTCTATATTTTAGGGAGAATATTCTCTTCAGTGCACACTTCACTTTGATAAGTTGAGTGGAGTCTAGATGCCACATTGGGATTATCACCATGCAACATTGGGATAATCACAATCTAATGTGCATTGTCCTTGGAATCATCACCAGAATAGTGCATTACTCATGATTCCTTGATCTCCTCCTCACTTCACTATGTTTCAGTCAATTAATTGAATACTGAGAGACTAGTTAACTCAGACTAGGTGGCAGTTCACTCCTGTAACTACCTGAGAGACTAGACTAGGTAGCAGTTTACTCCTGTACCTATTGTTATGTGTCCATATCACTCTATACCACCACTATGGCACATTTTCTTCTCCTCCGGTGCACATTAGTTGAGTTAAACAAAATATATTATGTGTAAATGATCATTCATTCATTTGGTTAATGAGAATTCTTCCATTCTTTCTCTCCTGCTTCTCTTTTCTCATATTTTCTTTGCAATTGTGTATGTCAATTCCTAGCTAGATCTATTATGTGCAGGTTCAACAAATTTACATGATATCAGATCCGACAGACTGCTAGGAAAAATACACACCAAATTATTTTTGCAAGTACCAAAGATTGAAGACAGCGGAAAAATGCAATTTCCAAAAGAATTCATTCTTACACCATACAATTTATTTGCATGGAAGGAGAATATGAAAATGCATCCTCAAAGCAGAGGATTGTACAAGTTAACCATGAACACAGAGACAAAACCAACAACAACCATAGAAAAATCCAACTACCTAAATCAAATGGATGAAGCGTTTGGAACAATTTGCAGTCTCATTTCTCCTGAACTCCTCTTTCACACATCCTCTTGTAAAACTCCCAATGAAGCATGGACCACCATGGAAGGGATTTTTGGAAAATCATATGAGATGAGGGGAGACATGATTGAGGTGAAATTGCTCACATTCGATCCAAAACCTTCGACAATCTCCAATATTTATTTACCAACTATAAGGATTTGTTGTTGCAGCTCAAGGCTTGTGGGGTTGATAAATATAAGGAGGATAAACAAATGGTTCTCACAATTATCTCCAAACTTGTTCCAGAATACTCAGTGTTTGTATCCACATTTCATTCAGTTAGGTTCACCTCTAGATCCACTTGGATGATGCCTTCTCTTGAGGCCTTTATCGAGTATTTGACATAAGAGCATAACAAGCTCATCAATATGGGAAAAATCAAAGGCCCAAAGGTGCGTGCACTTACTGTGCAAGATGGTAGCATTCATCAATATTATAAATATAAAGAAAAATACAAAAGGAAAGAACATGCAAATCCAAAGAAGGAAGGGTACTCAAAAACCTTCAACAATGCCTCCAGATCCAAAGGTGGAAAGGGAAGAAAAGGGAAGAAATTCACTTACTTCCATAAATGATTTCATCAGGGAAGTTATCCTCCACTGGGGTATCATTACTATCTTGGGAAATCTGAGAAATAAAATATGCAACTACATTCTCTTTCCCTGGCCGATCAACGATGGTAATGTTGAATTCTTGAAGCAGCAAAGGCCATCGGGTGATTCTACCAGTAGTGTCTGGTTTGTTCATCAAGAATCTGATTGCAGAGTGGTTAGTGTGTACAAAAACCTCATATCCAGTAATGTAGTGACGAAACTTGTTGATGGAATGAACTACTACTAAAAATTATTTCTCTGTTACTGTGTAGTTCAATTAAGGTGGGGTAAGGTTTTTGCTGGTAAAATAGATTGCATAACTCTATCGGTTCTCCTTTTTCCCAAACACTCCTCCTAAAGCAGTGTCTGAGGCATCAGTTGAGATGTGGAAAGGAAGGGACCAGTTTGGTCCTCTGAGAATAGGTGCCATAGACAGTTTTTCTTTTAAATCCTCAAAGGCACTTTGACAATGATCATCCCCACAGAATTATATGTCTTTTGTCAACAGTTTAAACATGGGGCTGGCTACTTTTGTAAAGTTTTCGATAAATCGACGATAATAACCAGCATGCCCCAAAAAGATTCTCACATCTTTCTGGGTTTTTGGAGAGGGAAGATTAACTATAACCTCAATTTTGGCTGGGTCTACTTTGATTCCTTCAGCAGATAGATGGTGACCCAACACAATCCATTCAGTCAATAACATTTTTCATTTCTCATGACTGAGGGATAGATTTGATTCTTGGCAGCGAATCAAGACTTTCTCTAGGTTACTTTCTCTTCGAAGGTGTTACCATAGACAGTAAAATCGTCCATGTAAACCTCCACACAGTCATGAATCAGGTCAGCAAATACACCAAGGACAGCTCTCTGAAATGTCGCAGGAGCGTTACATAATCCAAAAGGCAGCACTTTATAGGCATAAGTGCCCCAAGGATAGGTGAATGTTGTCTTATCCTGGTCTTCAGGAGCAATCTGAATTTGGTTGTACCCACTATATCCATCAAGGAAAGAAAAATATCTTTTTCCAGCCAAGGTATCCAAAACCTGGTCTATGAAGGGTGAGGGAAAATAGTCTTTCAGGGTTGCCTTGTTCAGCTCCCTAAAGTCTACACACATCCTCCATTTTCCTGTCACTTTCTTGGGTACCACAAAAAGAGGTGAAACCCATTTACTGTCAGAAATTGGATAAATGAATCCAACATTTAACAGTTTCTGTAATTCTTCTTTTACAAATTATTTTAGGATTGGATTCATGCGTCTTTGTGGCTGTCTTACTGGGGTTATCCCTGGTTGGATGTAGATGTGGTGGATGTAGGTTTCAGGGTGTACTCCCCTCATATCAGTGTATTCCCAAGCAAAATCCCTTGACTGTTCTTTTAAAACTTTTGTCAATTGTTCCTGTTGTCTGAGACTCAATTCAAAGTTGATGCATAGACATCTACCTGGACTAAGTTCTATTGGAATGGTATGTGGCCCTGAGTGTTCAGAAACAGTGAAAACCATGGATGGTGAAAATGAGGAAAATAACTCACTTCGTTCCTGAAAATCCTCTCTAAAAATATGATCATATTGAAGATAGGTCTGTGGGAACTCAACATTTTCTGTCACAGAAAGAAATTGACTTAAAATGTCGTCCTCTGTAGGTTCTTGCAGTGCATGGATCTCATCAACAGAGAATAAAGATTCCTCACCCTCATTCTCAAAATACGGACACTTCAACCAACATAATTTCTTTGTAACAGGCCGGGCAGGTGGAAACAGAGTAAGTTTCTGTGAAGAGATACCGTTTGAGATAAACATATCTCCACCACGACATCCTATGAAAGCGTTGTCTATGGCCAACCAAGGTCTCCCTAAAATGATTGGATGGCCTTTTGTGGGATCCTTTCAATGAATAATCATGAAGTCAACAGGATATTCCCACGAAGCTAAAGTCACAAGGATGTCATCAAGAACTCCAACAGGTTTTATAGTGGTTCTATCAGCCAGTTCAAGTACTGTAGGAGTAGGGCGCAAAAATTGATTTAATTGTAACAGTTCCACTGTGTTGCTGGTCATGATATTAATGGCTGCACCTAAATCAACTAAAGTATTACCAATAGACACATTGTTGATGGTCATTGAAACTATTGGATTCCCTGGGTTGGCATACTTTACAATTTTAGGTGTTCCAGAAATATAATTTGATAGCTGTCCTACTAGATGTATTGTGGGTGGATCTTTCTATTTTCGACCTAGTTTCTTAATGTGGAGTTCTTTGATGGTTTTGGTATAGATGGGAACATCTTTGATGACCTGTAATAATGGAATCTTAACATAGACATTTCTTAGTTCAGTCATGATGTCAAACTCAGATTGCACAATTAGTTTTTCAATGAGCAGCCTTTCAGGAAAAGCAGGTGTTTGGGGGACCTGAGTTTGTGTGCTCTGCTGTGATTCAGATTTTTCATGTTTTGGAATGATAACATCTTTCAAGGGTGTCTCATATAATAAATTTTCTGTAGGCTCATCTTCATGTTCTTCGATAATTACCTTTGGTGCTATTTTTGTTATGGGTTGTCTTTTATTTAAATTTTTTTTGGATCTTAGTTGTACTTCTTGTATAGAAACATGGTTTATGTTGTAAGCTGGATAATTCTAGAAATTAGCATTATGGAGTGGTAGAGGTGGTCTATGGTTAGGATTTGGAATGGGTTGAGTGGGAAGAATGGTAGGACATGGTGGATTCTGAGGATGCTAAGGGTTTTGTGGAATGGGTGGCAATGGAGGTGGAGTAAAACCAAGCAATAGTTGTTGCATGTTTGGAGGATACTGTGTATATGGATTCTGGGGCATTGGTACTCCATGATGTTGTTGGTTATTTCCAAAGTTCGGATTTCTCCATCCCTGGTACCAAGGTTGAACAGGGACATTTTGTGGGGGCCAATTTGGCCAGTTCCATGGGTGTTGTTGTTGTTGAGAGAAGGGTGGATAGTAGCTGGAAGATTGTGGGGATGGTTCTTGATATGCCTTTGCATTTGGATTTCTAGGCTGCCAAGGCTTCTTAGGTGCAGATGGAGTCCCTGGAGCTTCCCCTCCCTTGAATATTACCTGCAATCCAGGTAAGGATTGGCAATCTTCTGTTTTATGATTTTCAGTACATATTGCACATACAAAAATGTTATCCAAAGGGCATTCTCGTAAAGGATGTATTTTTCTGCATTTTGGGCAAAATATGCTTAGGACAGGGTTTTCCTCTTCCTTCTTTCTCCTGATCTTCAAAGTGTCTAATTGAGAGCCAATTTTTCCTAAAAGGTCTGTTTTAAAATTTTCCAAAAGGTTTCCCAATTCGACTTTAGTAACTCCACCAGATGTGGATGTTTTGGTATTTTTGTTGACCGGTTCTCTCACACTTTTTGTAGCTTTCCCTTTACTTCTTGAGTAAGTTCTACAGAGTTCACTAATTGCTTCAAAGTTTTTTTGATAAATGTCTCCTGAAGCCATTAAATTGAGGGTATCAATATATTCCTCCAAAACACCTTTCAAGACAAGAGTCTTGATTGCTTCATCTTGGAGATCATTATATTTAGATTTTTGAAGGGTATAGGTAAATATTTCTAGAAAATCCTCAAGGCTTTCTTCATCTTGTTGTTGCATTTTGAAGATGTCATTCCGAGAATCCTTGGTTCTGCAATAGTCCTGGTACTTTTTAAAAAAAATTTCCTTCATATCTTCCAAAGATCTAATGCTGTATTCTCCTAAACTCATGAACCAACGTAGTGAAGAATCTTTCAGGGTGGCAGGGAATAATTTCAGTTTATGTGCATCCCGGAGATAGTTATAACTCCTGCACAGGATGTCGAACTCAAAAAGAAAGACATCTGGGTCCTCACTATTTTTCCCATGGAAGGTTGGTAATGCTGAAAGTGGGATATTTTTCATACTGACATTCTGGACTAAATCCAAAATAAGAAATCCAAAGGTAGTTTCTGGTGGTAATTCGTTCTCTGCTTGTTCTTCACCTTCATTTTCAATATGAAGTTCCCCATGTAAGTCTCTCCCTCTTTCCCCCATGGTAAAAGTATTACCAAGGATTGTATAAACAATCTTATCTTTCTTTGGTGAGGGTGTGAAATCCCACCTTTCTGGATTCTTTCTATCAGAGGTGTTATATCCTATTGGTCCTTTTGAGGATCCTATGGCCTTTGATCTTACAGTTGTAGTTGTTATCTGTGAAACTACAGAATTAGAGTTTCTGAGAAGAGCTTGTATTTTCTCTGGATCAACTGTGTCATCCAGGGCTGGATCACCGAGGTTTTGAGTTTGTTGCTGTATGGTGCTTCCTGGTTCTAGGTTTTGTTCTATGGTTTCCTCAGCCAGAATTTCAGTCTCAGTTTCTATCGCTTTTTGGGTGGAGGTCTCTTCTTTTTGTGGTTTTATATTTTTCCTAAATCTACCTCTAGGATCTCTATTTCTCATGAATTCATGTTAAATGAAAGAAAAGAAACTAAGATTGAGTTTCAGAGTACCTGTGATAACTGATATGTCGGTTTTCACCCCTTGTTTCCATAGCTCCTCTTACTGTCAACCTGCTAACATACCACACCAAACTAAGTGCATTCTAAAACTAATCAAGACAATTATCTTCTTACCTTTTAAATAACTCCCCGACAATGGCACCAAAAATGTCAGGCTGCTAAATTAAAGATTTTAAATGACCTGAAACACTAAATTGTCAAACCAGGGTATGTAAACTTTGAGCTACTACACTGTATGTGCGGGTAAGATTCTAATCCCTACTTAAAAACTATCTTTAGAAGGAAACACAAACTCACTCTGAGAACTTGAATCCTAATGACTATCCTGAAACTTAGCATTTCCTATTTAAGTCATCAATAGAAAATAGTCCCATGCTTAAATGTTGGTGCTTCTACTTCCATTCAGAAGTGTGATTTCACAAGATTATTTCACCACTACTTTTAATCATCTATCATCACCATTTCTATTCAAGCCACGACAAAAAAATATTTCCTAAAATGCATTTAATCTGAACATTGCAAATGAATCTAAATCTGTCTACAGGAAAACAGAGAAACACCCTACTTACCCTACTGGTACCAGAAGCTTCCTCTAACTTAACTGCAATCTAACTATCCTAACTAAGCAGGGTAACTAACTATCTAACAAAGCAAAATTCATTCCAATTCCTAGTTATGTTCAAATTGAAAACTAGAAACTAATCAAACTTAGTTCATGTTCTAAACCCTACAGGCATCAGTCATGCGTTCAATACTCATCAATGTAAAAGATATCAGTATGCGGGAAACGATTCTGTTGAAGAACGATTAAACACGACTCTGAACCAGTTAATCTTTAAACTTTAAGCTATCCTGTATGCAAATTCCAAAACACTGAAATGAACTAAATCTAAGACAGAGTAACACAGCGAATTGAACCTGTTTGTCGGGCCCAACCAAAAGGTACAAATGTTGTAAGAGGCAACCAGAAATAACTATATCATCTACACAATGACTGTGTATACTTCACGTTCCATTTACTCAAAGAAACAGCTCAAATCGTATGACAGTGCAATAACATAACGCAACAGCAGTTTGTATTCAGAAATGTGTTTCATAACATAACATAATCCAACCAGTTCTTAGGAGTGATCTTCTGTTTATATCTAGATCCTCCTTCATAACAGTCTAAAGCAAAAAAAAATACGCAAGTCCAAATGGATCCCTGATCCGAAAATAGCTTGAAATCAAGTTTTAAACGGTCTTCACATCTTCGTGACACGTAGTGTCACGAAGTGTGAATCATGAAATATAACGACTAAGTTCTATCATTGTGCCTTCCATAATCATATGAGCGATGACTCCATCTATCATGTGAATCTCTCTGTCTCCCATTCTGACCATAATGCACAGATCTTGAGCGGCTTCATTGGTATCTCCACGGGGTACGAGTTGGTAACTGGTACTGGCAATCCTGTTCCAAAAATAGAAGTGGTACCTAACCCAAGCGACATTAGTTTCAATATCAATTTAAAGCATCAAAATGCATAAAAATAGCTTGAAACATAAATATGCCTTAAGTAGCCCCATTGAGTGGTAGGGAGATGTCAATTATGTCAAAAGAAGGCCAAAAGGGGTGGTACTAGGTATATAAATGGAGGTCTTTGGAATATAATATAGGAAAAAACATGATCAAAACTGGAGACCAACATGCCCCCACACTGAAGTCTTTTCCTGTCCTCAGGCAACAAAAGTCAAAGACTGGTAGCAATCAGAGGGTTGCAGCGGCTGCAACCAACATTTGTAGCCTCTCCTGTTTCTTCACATTCCTAATTTCTTTCTTGAGGACTCTGTTGATTATAATATGCTTTCTGGCAGTTCTCTGAAGTTGTCTGTTCCTTTTGAAAATATCCTTATTCCTCTTCTTTAACCTTTCAATTTTGGACAAGAGGTGAGTTACCCTGAGTTTCATGAGTTCATTCTCAGTTTTAATATGTCTATCCAATACAGTGTACTCATGTAATTTCTCCTTCAATCTGTTATTTTTGCTTTCTAGTTTTGCCACCATTGGTTTCAAGGATCGACTGGAGGAAATCTCGCAGTGGGTTTCAAATGTTTGATCTTGTCCTGGCTGTGCTTGAGGGCTAGACACATGAGTAAACTCGTCTGGACTTTGAGCAAGGGTGTGAACTCTATCGGAATTATGATTTGGACTGAGTTCAGGAGTGAACTCATCTGGAATACGTTCATAAGTGTCAACTGGATCAAAATTATGATCTGGAATGAGTTCAGTAGTGAACTCATTTGGGCTTCGTTCATAGGTGTCAACTGGACTAGGTCTAGGAGTGGATTCTCTTTGCATCTGAATAGGGGTACCGGTTGGTACTTGAATTGACTCATTCTGCACAATTCCTTTGGGCATAGTAGCTTGCCGATCCGTTTTATGGTTTTTTCGAATGAGTTGGGACAGAGTCCAGGTCATTTCAAAGGGCTCTCGAGCCTCCTCGTGACCATCCACACTTTCCAACCTCTCTTGTGGTGGGTAACTGGGCACCGAGTTGTCCATTCATGACAATATGCTTTTACATTTTCTTTTCAAATTCCTCCTAGGCTTGTCAGTCACCGCTGCCAGTTCCTCCACGTCAATTATGTTCCCAGCAGCTAGGGAAGAACTCGGGATTTCAATGTTTGCCTCTGTAGGTGTGGTGTCCTTCACAGTTTTAGTATTGGTTTCTACTTCTTCATCAATTGGAGGTTCTAGATCAGGGTCCCCAACATAGTCTTTGGTCAGGCCTTTGACCCTCTTTTTCCTGGAGTTCAACTTTTTGTGTGGGGGAAGAGGCTTCACACTCCTATCTTTAGACTGGGCACAGGCGAGGGTTTTTACAGTGAATAGATCCCAAGTTTCTTGCTTCTTCGACAGTGTAGATTTAATCAATATTTTAACTAGACCAAATTGAAATAGACTTCCTCGAAACTCGTTAGCTTTTTGGACCTGTTCGGCCATCCTTTTTAAACTTTTCAACAAAAGGAAGGGTATATTCAACAGAGTACCTGTGAAGTGTAACAGGAGTCGGGCATGGCAGGGAAATATGATGGTATATCGAACCTCACACGTGAGGTAACGCTGGAGGATGGCCAACAATTAATCCCACTGTGGTTCCAACCATGACCGCGATGTTCCCTCGGACCACTGTGTTTCCCGGTACTGAGGTTTCAACAGCTGCGTACAGAGATTTTTATCAACCGGCTATCCCTTTGTCCATCTTTGGCCTGTGGTGGGAAATTGAATTGCCTCTGAAATGAACTTCTCCGTGACCTCGAACTCGAGCTCGCCCACTTTGGCGGACCTACCCTCAAAATGCAGAGAAAACTGGAGCGTGATTGCATCATTATATCCATCGAAATTCTTCAGAAACGGCTTCCACCCTGCTTGCTTAAAAATATCTCTGGTTGCTTCATACTCCGGGAGGGCCTCCAAGTCTACATATGTCTCTGGTTCATGGCGGTTTGCTACCATGGCTCCACTTGGTATCACAGGGGAAGTCTATAGGTGGGCAGCAAAGGTTGGATGAGGGCGGCAAAGGAAGAGAATGTGAGGAAGGGAATAGTCGGGGAGAAAATCATATGAGAATATTTTAATTGTCGTGGAGATAGATAGGGTGTCGGAAAATGATGAAAGTCGTACAAGGGTGTAGAGTTATCATATCCGAGTCAAATCGAACTTAGTTCTGGTAATGTGGTGCATTTTTATGACATCAAATGTCATGGTAGGTTAGTTCATTAGGTACAAGTCGTGGAAATGATGAAACGTTATGGAGTAATCAAGGCACCCTTAGTTCAAACTTATTAGTATGCAAATTAATAAAGTAAATCAACACAAACTAAACATACCTGAGTTAAATTACCTATCCCCATTGTTATGCAAGTCTAGCTGTAGAATTGTCTTTTGAAGCTAAGTCAGGATTTGAAGGGCGCGGAAATTGTAGTTGCTCTGGTATTTCTGATGAACCTGTAACTAATGAACTTTGTGCTGGTACTGACTGGTACTGATGGAATCCTCAGGAATCTTGTAGAGAAATTTTACCTAATATATCCTGTTGAAAAAAAACTTCTTGTTTATAGTAGTAGATTATCTGATGATGATCCCTGAACCTGGATTTTGTCTTGAAAAAGATCAACTGAAATCATGTCTTCAATCAGCTTCAAAGCTCTACCCTTGGTACAATTCTGGTTTGTGTGAATGGATGTTCTGGAGTCGAACACAAACAGAAATCATCGGATTACCAGCCATTAATGAATGTTGTTAGACGATGCGAGATGACCCATCAGTGATGTCAATGGGCCTCAAGGTACCTACAACACATCATAGCAGGTACGAATAGAGGTGTTGGTGTCGATTCACCTGTAGGTTCTATCAACCAAGAGACATTGGTGTATTCCCAGGGTTGTCAGCAAGGACATATGCCATTGAGGCATGCAGAGTCCAGGGTGCTAAATAATCTCTAACCTCTGCTCCAGATAAGGTGCTGATGTCGATGGAGTGAGATTTGTTGGAAGGTGGACCTTAACATATTCCACATCATCCAACACAAGTGCAGATAGAAATCTTGCAGACATAGATTTTTTTGGACAGTAATCACTTACTTGTGGATTTTATGAGCCCAAGTTAGTGCATGCTCATTGCTTCCTCATGTTTGGAGAGTCTGAGGAAATGCTAAAAGAAGGCTCTAGGGGGTTTCTTTCCCATAATAATTTACCAGGTCTGGTAAAGAATAATCCTTCCTGATAAATGCCCCTTTCATACTTTAATGAGCAATCAAAGGGAGCAAACAAGCTCAAATTCATTTATTTCAGAACAAGTCAGTTATATTGATAAGAAAATTCATGAAATAAAACAGTCTTACCTTCTTACCTATTGCGAGAGGGTGATAGAATTTGGTTCTTTACTTGCTCTGAGAAACCTGTAAAACTGAAAATAAAAGATCAACACATCCCAAGAAAAGAAAATAAATGTTTTTTATGTTATATGTTATTTGATTTTTTTATTTTTTTTTCATTTTCTGCTAAAAATCTATTATTTACAAAATTTTAAAACAGCATGATTGATCAAAGATCAGCAGGAGGAGAAGTCTCTTCTCCCACTATCTTTAGTTCTGTTTGCTTGGCCACTTCCTGCAAGAAATCATCTTTTGACAAAGGCTTGTTGTACACTTTCAATCGATGTCCATTCACTACAAAGGAGTTCTGAGAATCATCTATGGTTTTAATCCTGACA
>ML784358.1:578131-595173 GCA_009831015.1 Picea engelmannii
AGTTTCATCTTCCTTCATCTTCAGCTGTTCAAACTGTATTCTGTAGGTTTGAAGCTTTGCATCCTTTACCTTCTCATTACCCTCATAACTATTAATGAGTTTGTCCCACATTTCTTTGGCAGTTCCTAGGTGCATAAATTTTATGAATTCTTCTTCTGCAAGCCCACTCAAGATAGCATTCATAGCCTTGTTGGAAATACTAAAACAACTGAGAGGGGGGGGTGAATCAGTTGTTTATGAGCTTAAACAATTTTATACCTTTTAAATATTATTAATCTTCCTTAAAGTGATCATCAACAACATACATCATATGGGCAGTAAAAGTAAATACCATCAGTCACACATAAAGTACACACAGAGACATATTTTCATGAGGAAACCCATAAAGGGAGAAAACCTCTTCTTCTTCGAAATGATAGGCAGTCTTTTTCAGTTCTGTACATCATTTACAATTGAGCACCAACTCAATGTGAGGCTACTACCTCTATTTTACAAGCTGCAACTTGTTTGAGAGCACCAATTCTCTGGTTTCTCTAGCACCCACTAGAAGGAAGCACCAACTCCCTGAATATTCCAGCACAAACTGGATGGAAGCCCCAACTTCCAGTTATACAGGCTCCAACCTGTATAACAGAGAACACTTGTTCTCCCTAGCACCACCCTACCACCCTGGTTTCTCTGGCTGTAACCAGATGGAAGCTACAACTCCCTATGTTCAAGCACCCACTTGAACCTCTGAGGACAACAGTCCTCCCGAGCACCTCCCAACCTCCCTAAAATATTAAATAATGAATACACAGGCAACTACACAGATAAATCAATTCTTACCAATCTTTCTCTGTATCTGATCTTCAACAAACTGTTCTGCCATTCTTCTCTTCTTCTGTTTGTTTAGTAGGTCTGCTCTGCATCAACTCTTTATGTCATTATGCTCTGCTTCTACTCTGTTTTTCATTATTCTCTGCTTCTGCTCTGTCTGTCATTCTGCTCTGCTTCTGCTCTACATTTCATCTCCCTCTACACATTTTCTCCATTTCATGCTATGCCACTACTCCTTTTCTTTTTCTTACTGTTTATTCATTTTCACTTCAGAACAACCAACTCCATACAGTCTGTCTCATTTTCTTTTATATTCACCCTCACGGTGGTTCCACTTTGCATTTCCTTGGGCAAAAGAAAGACAACTATCCAGGCAACTAAAACGCTAACTGATCGACAACTAAATTGCAATCATGAGTCTATTTTGCTAATAGATTCCAAACTCAGTAGTTAACTGTGAGAGAGAACAATAACCCTCCGATCAACACTTGATCCAATGGTTCAGATCCAATCGGGATTTCACACATCGTGATTTCGACACTCTTGGCATTCAGAGTTTTTGTCACTTACAAATCCCGATCCTCGAAACTCCACGAAGAAGTCAGATCAACGGTCCAGATCACTTCTTTATTCAACGACTGTGATTAAATCGCGAAATCGCATATCGCGATTTCAAAGTTCTTGATGTCAAGAGATTTTGGAATTTCAAAGTCCTGATCCTCGATACTCCGACAGTGACTAGAATTAACGGTCCAGATCACTTCTAACTTTAACTGCTGTGATTAAATTGCGAAATTCGCATATCGCGATTTCAGAGTTCTTGATGTCAAGAGATTTTGGCATTTGAAAGTCCTGTTCCCCGATTGCCGATACACCCTTTTCTCCATGCGCTAGCCCTATTGGCTCAGCTCTTGACCAATGTGACCAGTCCTCATGACCACAAACTTACTCCCTTTTGTGGCTACTCCTATCAGAGTTTCGGCACTTGCGCTGTCAAAAGGTGCATGTCTTTAGGATTCTCGATCCTCCGATTACCGATATCCCGATGCGCATCCTGTTCACCTATCCCCATCTGGCTACGCTCTGGTCCACATGACCGCATCCATACCTCTTGTAGAGGTTTCGGGGTTCACAGGTTTGCAATGCAAATTTTTCACAACCACGGAATCCCCGATATGCCAATCCCTGATGTGCTGGTCCTCCGATGGTTCCCGGTCTCTTCCTCTATTGTGATGACAACTGTTCTCCACTGATCGGGGTTTTGCGGTTCATGACTTCAAAGTGCACGAACTCCTTGCTCTTGGGATCTCTGATATCCCGATGCCGACTATTCCTAGGTTGCTGACACCTGTCCACCACTAGTTCCACCTGTGGCCCACACGACTCTCCTATCAGAATATCGTGTATCGCGATTTCGCGATATCTGATGCCATTGTTCACGGGACTCGTGAACCTTCGATTCCCGATTAGCCAATGAAGCCCTCTTGTCGAGCTTCTCCCGGTGGCGCCCGATCGCTGCCACACGTCCTTCCAGATGGATGGTCCCAATTATGTCAGGATTTTGAGACTTTCAATGTCCCGGTTCTCATGACCTTGAGAACTCTGATCTCTTGATGGCTGATATCTCAATGAAAACACCTCATGTCGGGACTTCTCTTCTTTCTCCCAAGGCTTATCTCCCTCACAGCTTCTGCAGATCTGACGGCTGTCGGCCTTTCAGGAAATTTAAATGGGATCCAACAGTCACTGACTCTTCTCCTCCTGATTATTGTTGCGCTTCTAATCATTGCTATTGTACTCAAGCCATCACTACAACCACAACTGTACTTTCCATCAATGACAAGTATACACTGCCTGTAAATATGCTAACAATCCTCTATATGCCATTCGTTGTCTGTTACATATTTATCAACAAGCCTTAGCGTTGAAGATAAATTCTAGTTTGTCATCCTTATTAGCTAGCACAACTGTCTTTACATAACCAGTCTCTACCACATCCCAGACATCTGCACCTAAAGCCATTATGTAGGTTCTCATTCTAACTTTCCAGAAGGCAAAGTTTGTTCCATTGAATAGAGGGGCCTTATTGGTTGAATTTCCTTCATGGATTGACATGTTTAATCTCTAGGATCTACCCTTAGATAAAAGGGGTCGGATCTTATACCAATTGTTAGACAACTGAGAGGGGGGGGTGAATCAGTTGTTACCGTGCTTAAACATTTATGGTTCTTTTAAATTCTTTGTGGAGACACTAAATAATGATCACAATAATGTATGGAAATAAACAATGGTACTTTCAGCATCATTCACATATGTGAGAAACACAGAGACAGATATTTCCTGAGGAAACCCATGTAGGGTAAAACCTCTTTTTATTTATATGATAAGTAATGGTTACAATATTTACACTATCATACATATGAGCACCAACTCATAATGAGGCTACAACCTCAGTTTTGCAATCTGCAACTTACTAAGCGCACCAACTCTCTGTTTTCTCTAGCACCTACTAGAAGGAAGCACCAACTCCCTAGTTTCTCTAGCACCAACTAAAAGGAAGCACCAACTCCCTAGTTTCTCTAGCACCAACTAGAAGGAAGCACCAACTCCCTGTGTTCAAGCACCCACCTGAACCTTTGAGGACACCAGTCCTCCCTAGCTCCTCCCAACCACTCTGAAATCTAAACATTTTCTACTGAAATTTATTACAGTGATATGATGTTCAACAATGGCTTACCAGACTTATCACTATTTTGCTACATTTCGTTGCTCTGTCTACCTCATTGCCTTTCTGCTCACCTCACTTGCACTGTCTGTTCTCCTTCTTTTTATGCTCTGTGCACAATGTCGATTCGCTGCACACTTCCTCTTCTCTTCTCTTCAACTACTGCACTCTCCTCCTTCTTCACACATGAATTGCCTTCACCAACAACAATCACAACAACCTCCAATAGCAACAACCACGGCAACCCCATCTCTTCTCTGTATCATGTACTTATAGCTTTTGTGCACCTTGTGCATGTAATGTTCGCAATGCCTCTGCATGCTGACTTCGCGTCATTATCCTCCACCTCTTGAGTGCTCTGTCTGATCATCATCATGACTCTTCATCTTCTCTGGTGGTTCGCCCCGCGTCTCCAACATCACTGTACATTATACTGAGATTCCTCAGCCTCTCTGGCAGTTTGAGACTCTTCGTCTTCTCTGTGACTGTTGAACTCACCTTCTTTGTTTCAGTTACAGGCCTCAATGCTCATCAGCTGTCAATCGCCTCCATGAACATATTCATCCCTCTCAGAGACTCTTCACCTCCTCTGCTAGTCATCCCGTAGTGTCTTCGAGTCCTCTGGCAGAACCCATCAGCGGTTTCTGGCAGTTACACTGTATCGTGCTACAGTTGCCCTCTGATCTTGTTCAAATTCATCTGCACCGTTGGATTGAATCCATGGGATCTTGCATTTATTTCGGCATTTTGACATTTCAGCATTCCTATGGCCAAGTGTCTCGACACTTCATATCGCGATCTCCGAAGCTCCGATACTGAGCTTTTCTATGCTAGATCCTTCCTCTATATGACCATGGCTATGACCAAGTGCTTTCACGATTTCTCATTTCGTGAATCTGGAGATGAATCATCTCGACTCTCCAAGTCGCGATCCATGAAACTTCAAGATGGATCTGAGATCAACGGTCCACGATCTCAATGATTCTACGGTCCAGATCTCATCGTGAATTCGCATCTCGCGATTCCTTCGATAGAGGTTCTTGTCACACCAAGTCGCGATAGGAGAAACTTCGAAAAGGAGCTTAGATCAATGGTCCACATCTTTTGGTGTATTGACGGTCATGATCTTTTCGTGATCTCGCATCTCGCTGATCCTTAGATGGAGGTGCTCGTAACTGCAAGTTGCGATAGGAGAAACTTCGAGATGGAGCTTTATGGTGCTCTGATCTTTCGCCACTCATCCTCTTGATCCAACGGTCCATGATTAAATCGTGATCTCGCATCTCGTTGTTCCTTATATGGAGGTTCTCGTCACTTTCGGGATTTTGTGAGCCTATTTTCTCCTTGCACTTTAAACACCGTGCAGGTTTTCCCCGATCCAACGGTGGTCGGATCATGTGCTCAAATCTAACACCTGAGATCTATCCTCCTCTTCAGCGCATTCTCTTCTTGTTTTTATTCAGATCTGACGGCCCTCATGCTGTCGAGAATTTTGGATGGGATCCAACGATCGGCGACGCTTCTCCTCCAAGATTACACATCCTTCTTACTTGGAAGAATTTCGACTCTGTGCTAATTCCTCCTCAGCCTATGTTGTTCCTGTTTTTCCATCAATGCACATTATGATCCTGCCATCTTCACTGTTGTACTTGCCATCAATGACAAGCATACGCTACCTGTTAAACATTTTCCAAAACATACGTGATTTCAAATTTCAGTTTAACGAGCGTGAAAGGCCACAAGATCGCTCGGCAATCTTTTCATGTTTAGAGGGTCTGAAAAGGGATTAAAACAAGACCTGTGTAAGGAACATTCTTCTGGACCAATTTAACGAGTGTGAAGAAACAAGGTCACTCGACAATATTTTCATCTTTAGGGAGTTTGAAAAGGTCTTAAAGAAGACTCTATGGGGGCTACAACTCATGTATGAAACTGGTTCAGGTAGAGCCCACTGCTAAGCTCAGACCAGGAGTCTCTTTGATAGTCAACTTGGGAAGCCTCCCAAAAGGGAAGAAAACACAAACCGCGGTGTGTTTGAAAATAGTCCTCCCACGGTATTGAAACCGTAGTCATGGCTTCAAGGATGGCCTTATCTGAAGGTAATTCAAAATATGAGAAATCATTCAAATGAGGGTCGACAGTCCCAAAGGGTAGAGTAAACTAACCATACTCCATATGATGATGGAGGTTCTGACCAGGACTGACAGAGTCTATCAGTGAAGAATCATGATAACGAGGGCTTGAGGATCTACTAACAACGAGATCAGACTCAGAAGGATACTCAAGCCCACTTGGACCAACAGGGGGAAGAAAGGCCCCCCATTCCCCCATTGGATACACTAATGGATCAATTGTTGATTCCAAGTCTCGAGAGGGAATACATGATTGCACCGGTTCCTACTCAGAAGCAATTGAACATCGAGGATAAGATGCCACATAATTAACCCGTGGCAGGGTAGAGTCTACACAAATTCTAGGAACATATAAAGGGGTATTCTGAAATAATGTTGAATTAGGATGGTGATTATCATATTCTAGTTGGTCGATAGTGAAAATCCTTCCATTGTGAGGGAAATGCATCACCCAGAAGAGCATAGATACCACAACGTTCATAGCATATACATAATCACACTCGAGAAGTATATTGAAATCTAACGGGCCTTGCACCACTATAACATCGACACAAAAAATCTTCCCTCCTAACGAGATAGGAAATAGAGGAAGAATCCCCAAACATTCACTAGAATGTCTGTCAAAAGACAATAGCTCATGTGAAGAAAACACAATCTTGGGAGATCCCAAGACTTTCCAAACCGAGGAGGATAAAATACTTGCAGAGGCTCCCTCATCCATAATACATCGATAAATGTTTGTTTAATTAACATCAACCCTTATTTGAAAAGGTGCGGCAGAAGGAAGAATAGGCTGAACAAGGTCATTCCAATCAAAGGAAACCATCCTAGGGCTTGGAGGGGGTGTGCTCGGTACGAGTGGAATGCCCGCTTATTCTGAAAGTATTGAGCCAAAAAGGATAAAAACACAGTCGATAGACATGTCACTCCCCAAAAGAAGAGTGGGATCATCCGATGACTGCATCGACATGTCCACTTTCACAACCAATGGTTGCATAGGCTGAGAGACTACATGGTCTAAAGGCACCTCACCCCTCAAAAGAGGAGTGGGATCAATCGATGACTGCATCAGCGTGACCACTTTTGCAACCAATGGATGAATAGGTTGCGAGACTACATGGTCTAAAGGAACCTCACCCCCCAGAAGAGTTGTGGGATCAATCAATGACTGCATCGACATGACCACTTTCTCAACCAATAGTTGAATAGACTATGAGGAAACCTTCAAAGAATCAAAATCAGAAGAGCTTGCAGACAGGGACCACAATCTTTGTACCTATGGAATGTCAGGGCACAAATGAGTAAGGTGATCTCCCTTGCAAATCTTACAAGGGAACTTAGGCTTACGTCCTATTCATCTAGGTTTCTCAACATAATTAATGCCCCCAGCATGACTAGTAGTGGTTGGTTGCACATCTCCAACATGACTTGCAGAGGTTAGTGATGGGTCGATAACATGACTTGCAGAGGCTACAAACCTATTGCCAATATGACTAGCAGGGACTGGAATTTTTCCCCTAGCATGACTTGCAGAGGGTGGGTGATTTCCCCCAACATAACTTGCAGAGGTTGGGTGCTAGTCTTCAACGTGACTTGCAGAGAATGTTGACCTATCTCCAACATGACTCACAGAGGTTGGTGATTTCTTATTCCTATTCTTCCTCTTTCTATTTCATTTAGACTTCAGGTTACTAGTAACTGTACTTTCACCAGAGGCGGGAGAAGGAGGAGGAGAAGAATTTGCTGACGAAGAAACATCAACAAGGTGCCCATGACATAAATGTTTTAACAGAGAAGTGTCAAGAGCATTTGGGACATTTGGAATAGTACCCAACCAAACCGGTAGTGCCACATTCAACCCAGGAATGTACAAAGTGGCCATCAAAGGGAAACCAACGTTTTCGAAGAAAGGAAAAGCACAAGAATCCCCTTGCGAAGGGGTTCCTTGGTTGGTATCATCGATAAATTTATCCATGAATATCTTATGCACAAGGTATCCCTTTGCGAGATCGTTCAAGTCCATAAAATTCTCACACATTGACTATGAAGAACCAATGGTATCAAAACAATGCCTATAAAGAGGCGGCTCCACGTTTCTAAGCGGAAGACCAAAATGTCCTCATGAATGGCGGAGTGGGTGGTCTACCACCCTAGGTCAGAGACCCAAATCCACAACTAACTAACTTACTATGGAAAACTAGGGAGCACAGAGCACACACTAAAAGTTCCTAAAGGAAAATCAAGAAAACAACTAACTAGTTGGAAGAACAGTTACAACAACCAACACTAGAGCAACTTACCGGTGCAAGTGCAACTCGAACACGAAAGCACCCTTCGGGTATACTCTGAAAAGCGTGGCCCTATTTCTTTCCTAGGTACCACGGTATACCACCACAGTCACCTATGTATGTCTCTAAAAAAGATAGACAACTAAGTTGTCAGCACACGAACAGTCACCAGGCGGGTACAATCGAAAGTCGGGTAGACCACAATGAGCAGGGTATCAAGCCCGAAACCTGTCAAGGGTATCAAAGGCAAGTGGTCTGGAAGACAAATGAGGACCTCGAACGGATTCGAGACCCACGGAGCTCCATGGAAAATGCAATCGACGGAATCCCAAGACAAGCCCTCTATATGTGTTCACCACTACGATTGGTCTAGCTTTGAAGGGGTTATCTCCACTACCTTTCCACACGTGAAATCGTGTTTATCCCCTATGTTAGAGGGGGGTCCTAGATAACTTTCACAATACTGGACTTTGACACTCCCTATCATAGACTCTTATGTATGTTTTCGAGCCTTGAAGAGTTTCCTCTCCAACCTAAATCAATGCTCTAGCCTAGACTAGTTGATGAACCCTATAAAACATAAAGTCTAGTTGATTTTAATTAGCATTCTTTTTATTGTCTTGATTTACTCAAAAAGGGTACGGTAGTGCAACTGATGTTGTTAAGACTCTTGCAAAAAAAATATGAAACTTATATAAACACTGGCAAAGAATGATTATAATTCTTTTTTTTTTTTTGAAATGCTTTTTAAAATTAGAAGAGAACACAACACTATGCTAATTTCTTTTTCTTTTTTCAAATAACAATGCAAAGAAAATGTCAGGAAAGAAAGAGATATAACAAACTAAGTTTGATTTTATATTTTCCTCCAATCAAAGTAGAAATAACAAAATATTCTAAAAGAAACTGATGAATGCACAATTCATGGCCACCCCCTACCATGAGGGGGATTTTTTTTTTCAAAATGCAACTCATTTTTCTTAAAATTTCAAGCTAAAAATAAGTTAAAAATGCTAAGAAACAAAAGAAATCTTTTAATGAAAAAGCAAGTTATTACTGTGATCATACCTAAGTTGCCAACTACTATGACAAAGACCCAAAAACCTGAGAGGTATAACTCTTATCAAAGGATGATTTCCTCACCTTAAACAAAAATTTTCTCCATGGGAACGCTACTGACAGTTCAACAACAAGCGTGTGCACATGAGTTGTGTAAGGTCAGAGCGCATGTACATGCATGCAGACCTTATGCAGGCCACGTGTACTTCTAAAACTCTTCAAAAAATGAAACTACAAGTAATCAAGCACTGGCAAAGACTACTGGTATTGAGAACCAGAATCTCTTGAAGACTCAAAAACTTACTTTGACAGAAAAAGAAAACAATTGAAGGAAAACTTGATAGAACAAACCAATCTGAGGTGTAAACCTAAGCTATAGACTGCAAACAACAAAGACTAGAAAGATTTCTAGAAAACCGCTGAGAAGGACTACTTTTGATAGGGAAGAGGATGACTGCCTCTTTAAAATCAATTTTCTAGAATCCACACGCAACTATCACTTACTCAGATAGCATGTACATGCTAGCTGTGAGAATGCAGGGCACAGGTACATGCATGTAAAACTTATGCAGGCCACGTGTACCTCTGTTGGTCTTAAAAAAAATTACAGTCAAGCAAAGAAATAGAGATAAATGGTATGGAAGACCAGAATCTCTGTTAGCTCATACTTTTGTAGAAACTTTTAAAAACAGGAAAAATAAACCAGTTCTTAAAAATACCCAAAAATATCCCCAGGAACCCTAGAGATCTCCCCAGTATGGTCCCCAATTCTGTTGTGAGTGGGAAATCCCTCTATGGACTAGCAATTAGGGTTGAAATATGCATGTAGAAAAGACCTAAAGATCTCTACTTTCTACCATCATCCCAGACCTAATCCCCATTATTCTTGAGAAAATACATAGTTAAGGGAGCGTACCTTATTACAGGTGTTTGATGTAAATTCTTCCCTACGCTTGATCGTTTCTTGATTGTAGCTCTCCTCCCAAGGCTGACCTGTGTTCACACAAAACAAACAACAAACTCCACATGCATTTGATATATAGATTAATGGGTTAGAAATTCAATAAACAAGTATACAACAAATCATAAGAACCTCATATGGTGGGACGGGAAAAGTATCTCTTTATTATTAACTTCAACAAATCAACTTACAATGATGAATTCGACCGCTACTCCATGAACTTGGTCGTGGGCTCCTCTTCAAATGTCCTTCAACTTCTTTGCTCTGTATCTCTCTTTGCACGAGGATGGATAAAGGGTTGGGACAAAGGGAATGTACAATAGGGTATAGTTTCTTTACTATGATTTTTTCTTCTCCAAATGGGACCCTTAACCCTTCTTTTATAGGCTAGAAGAAGCTAGGCATTTGGATGAACCCTCGGCCATGCATGGCTGGAAGGTTCAGTTAACTCACCCAAATTGTGTGTTCCATCGAAAACTTTCCTTTCTTCATGCTTTTGTAGATACATGGGAGTTGTTTTGGGTCAGCGAGTGTGTACATGTGTGCAATAATAGAGCAAGGTGCATGGGCCTTTGTAACAAGTGTTTTTAAGAAGAGTTGTTCAACAATGCTTTGGCAAAGAAGGGATCTAAGATGGCCTGATGCCAGGTAAGCATGTATGGTGCAAATTAGGGTTATAAAAGGTGTGCAGAGCATGATTTACCTTGTGGTTTTGTTGTGCATGCTAAATATGGGTGTACAGGTTGAAATTTGTGCACGAGAAGTCGCTCAAATGGTGAACAACAGAAGAAAACCAATGATTTTCTACGATGTTTTATACTGTTTGAACACCATCTTTTCACAGCATGTTTTTGAGGCCCTTCACAACGTTTTTAGCTACTAATCTCTTCATGTCAAATAAAATAGCCCAGAAAGAAATTTCTAATGGTGTAAACCATTCGTCAAACGGAGATTTTATGAGAAAGTTACAACATAAACAATGGAGGGTAAATTTTAAGAACCAACTAACTTCAAAGAGCCATAACTTTCTACTCCGGAATTAGATTGAGGCACATGAGAAGTCAATGGAAATATATTGAACCATAGAAGACATTCCTAGAGATGAATTAAATTTTTGGGCATGTTAAAAAAGTTTAATATGGAAAATAAATTACCTGTAGCATTCCAGACCAAAACCACGAATTGGCCTAGAACTTCAGCAGCTTGTAAGTAGCAGCCCGAAACTCATAAAAAGGTGAAAATTGGAAAGAGTTTCCAAAATATGTATATGAAGAAACCCAATTGAGATCCTATGAAAAATACAATGGATTAGGTGCAAAAATAAATAATTATAGTGTAGATTTGCACCTAGTTGAAGTCTGAACAGAAAAATTAATGGGCAATTTTCAAATAACCATAACTTTCTTCTCAAGACTCGAAATTGAGAATGGAAGTAGGCATTGAAAAGGTATCAAACAGTAGAATATAAATATTCACCAAGAAAATTTATTTGGGCATTCAATTTTCTAGGAAATCAGAAGAAATAATTATGATATATTATTGAACCAGAATGGTTCATATTTTCATGAAATTGTTGAAACAGTTAGCCTGGCAAAGTTTTGTTGGTTGCACATTTTGCAGAGTTAACAACTAGATGATATCAGGATCAGCAAAAATTCCATAGTAATGGAATATGAACATGGGACTTACATATAGGAAGATGATATAAGAGGAATGGATTTCCATTTGGGCATTGAAGGAACAAACTCCAATGGACATGGAGAAGGAAGGGATGAAAACATGAACATGGTAGAGACCATTATAAATTTACAGAAGGATGTCCAAAGCCATAAATTTGATAATGAAAATATTATGAGATCCAAGGAGTAGCAAGAGGACTTCAACATGAATTTAATGCAGAGCTTGAACAAAATATAAAATAAATTGGATAAGGAGAGTGGCTCAATAATCAGGAAGTCAAAGGTCCCCTGATAAGAAAAGAAGAACAAGAAGTGTTAGAAGACATCACCATCACTCCTTGAAGCATTCCAATAAGAGACCACACAAAAACTCAAGTCCATCCAATGTTAGGAAGCATAAGACGTATGGGGTGGATGAGCTACGAGGAGAAATGTGTTGGACATAGTGTCATTGATGTATTGTCATTGATGTTAAAAGTAGATATCATTGATGTGATGATAAGTTGAGATAAAATCTCAAGAGTGTTAGCGAATGAATATCAAAGCTCAGAAGAGATTGCATAATGAATTTCATAAGAATCGTTGGAGGACTAGTCAATAGTATATAATGACTGATGTCAAATAGTTGGACAATATGCAAAGATTAAATCTCAGGAGAGTTAACGAATGAAGATCAAATCTCAGAAGATATGGCACGTTGAAACTCAGTAGGTATGGCATGATGAAACTCACATCAAATCAATACCGTTGATGCGTAATCACCAGATCAACGGCAGGGATGAATTGCGGAGAGCGAAATAAGAATTAAAATACTCACTAGTTACAATCCCGCAATCGGTCTAGATCGTTAGATCTCATAAACCCAAACATCTACGACTGTGGTTGATCCAAAAAATGATCAGATTAAGTCGTGACCATCAGATGCACAATCTCCATATCAATAGCATGGATAGATTGTGGAGATCATAATAAGTATTAAACATCGTGCTATTTCCAATCTTGCAATTAGTCAGGACCGTCAGATCTTACAGCTTCAAATATCGAAGATTGTGGTTGACTCACCAACAACACACAACTTCAAATTGTAGAGTTTGGGTGTTAAGTTAAATCACTCACAATTTGTGGTTCCACAATAATCACCGACTGTTAATCTTCTTCGAAGAGTCCACATCGACCGTTAGATAAAATCAAGTGGAAGGATAGAATAAACGAGGTAAAATATATGAGATTGCAATTATGAAAACTTTCATCAGCCATTAAATCATTCTAAAGTGGAAGGACAAGATAAGCTAGAAGAACGACCGTTGGATTTAAACCAAGGAAAAACTGCATCATAGAAAGATCGAATCGTTGATATAAAAACATGATCAATGAACAACATTAAGTTCGGGTTAAAAGTAGTGAGGAGGTTATTGTTTGGGGAATATCACTTCCAAAGAATTTAAAACTTGAAAAGTCGAAATACCTGAAGTCCCAAAATATAAAATGAATAAGGACCATCAGATCTGGAGGATATACAATGACCATTAGATCAGGATTGTTGGTCAGCAGATCACCTCAGAAAATACATGTGGCAGACCATGTCAACAAGTACACATGGAATAATTAGATGATGACATGTGTCAAGAGTAAATTGGCTTGTTCCATGTCAACATGTGACTTCAATAAGTTACGTCACTCCGAGAGTTCCACCACCAAGAAATGTCAAAATTACTGAAGTATCAAAGGATGAAGTTCTGAAGTCACTCTCAGTCATCAATCTAAGATACCCTTTGGATACTATTCTAACCATTAGATCAAGGAGATGAATATGTGTCACATCGAGAGATCTATGTCGACAGACCATGTGAACAAGAAACTGTGACACACCACGTCAGCAAGGACATATGGCACAGTTAGAGAATGACAAGTGTCAAGTTGAAATCAATATTTCAGGTATATTCAAATCATGAATCTGAGTGACATGTGGCAGATAATCGGCTTGTGACATGTCATCAAGTGACGTAAGTAAGTTATGTCAATCCAGGAGTTTTACTTCAAGATTTTCACCACTAGCAAATAACAAAATCTCTGAAGTCCTGAAGAACAAAATCCTGAAGTAGACATGGTTCATCTGATCTAAAGAAACACTTCAGGAGCATTCTCATCCGTCGATATACTATAGTGGAAGGATAGTGTAAGTGGAAGTGTTAACTGATAGCAAGCGATCCCCACTGTATTATGACTTACTCAGCAGGTGATCACTCCGGAGGAAAATGGAGCGATGTCTATGCCAAACCTCTGAAGTCTCGAATGTTGAAGTCCTGAAGTGGACATGGTTCGTATGATCTGAAGAATACTTTGGTTTCATTCTCAACCGTTGATCAAAACATAGTGGAAGGATAGTGTAATTATAATAGACGAAGTCACGAAGTAATCTATGGCCATCAATCTTAATGCTTGAATAATACCCAACCGTCGGATTAAGCCTTGTAAGAATCAAATCTGACAATTGATCATTTTTCGCGAAATAAACGTAAACTGTACTATCTGTTCAGGAAATCTGATTCAGAAGTTTTGAAAGGTTTCAAGTACAAAATTTTTGAAGGGATAAGTGTCGAAGTTACGACATTCATCCATTTCAAGAGGTTAAAATCATGACTGTTGATTCACATAAGTGCTCAAGCACTCGTCTGGCCTAGCATCTGGTCATTTCTATTGGTCATATGATATAAGAGTTTTAAAAGAAAATTATAATATGTCGTTGTAGTTGGTAAGCCCGTGGTTCTGTAACACTCAGTCACATGTAATGGTTTAAAGGAAGCACCTCTGCAAAATTTAGTCTCTGTGAAAAAAAGCAGAGATTTGGGATCGAGTTTAAAGGATGAAATTGATCCATATGTGATCAATTTATGAAAATCCTTCATGGTAGAAATGATAAAACAATGATTATAGTTTAGTTAAATGAAGAGGTGCGACGGTCCAAACAAAAGGACACATTGCATCTCAAACTCACACCATTTTGAGGATTATATAAATGAGGAAGAGTTATTAGAAGGAGTGTCTCTGCAGTCTAGATAAGAAGATAAAATCAGAAGTAGAGTTGAAGCAGAATAATTGTTTGTTCTAATGGGCCTATCAATATCTTATTGAAGATCAAGAACAAAGGAATTCAGAGCAACAGTTATGCAATCCAGTATATGTTATAGAAGACCTTTATTGGACTGAAACAGAGTCATTAAAGATTAAATGAAAGAAGCCAAATATCAAGAGATGAATTTTTTCTGTAGATAATCAGAAGACCATGCAAGAATAAAATGCAGGAGAAGTGTTATACGTGTTATAACCTGCATAAAGGGAGGAATGGTGGAGCAAGGGAAAACAAGTTGAATTCGAAAGGTCAAATCTGATAGGGCTTGTGTTAATGGATGCTTGACTCAAATTCAATGAAGAGTAGAAGATCTTGAATTACATTGTAAAATTAAGGATGGTTGGGTGATGCAAGGGAAGCTTGGATCCTGTAGGGGAGTCAATGCTTCCTTGTCAGTTGTAGATGATTAAATAGGAGGTTCTATCCTCCTACTAGTTGGTGCTGGTGAACAAAGGGAGTTGGTGCTTCCTTGTTAGTTATAACTAACTAAACAGGGGGTTGAACCCTCCTACCAGTTGGTGCTGGTGAACAAGGGTGTGTGGTGCTATGTGGCCCAGGCATGGGCAACCACATAGCACCTAGTCAGAGTCTAAGTGGCAAGTTACAAAAATTAGTTGGGGTCCATGGGTTTTGAACCCATGACCTATGGCCAAGACAAGCACTTTGGAAAGAGTCCTATTACCAATGCACCATGTATGTTCCTTGTTTGTTCAAGCCACAAAAAATTTATTTAAAGTGAATGTTGTAATATGGTGGAAAAGGGGCTGGGGCTAAGCCCCAATCCATGGTTACGATATGCAATGAAAACCACTAGCATGTGTTTTAAAAAGGAGGTTACATGGTATCCGACCGAAGGTTCTATGTACATGCCCACAAAACTAGGGGCTATCCCCTTCATAAGCGCACAGAGTATATTTTCTTGTTAAAACAAAGGTCCCATGGAACACGCCCAAAGACCAGGGGCTAGAGCTTATCCAAGGCCAACACTTAGCCCTTTGGGCTAACAATTGGCCATATGGGTTGCATCTGATCAATTCTAGGGGGCACACACCTAGCCCAAAGGGGCTACTCTGTGTATTTGTCAAATTCTTGTTACAGAGTGGTTTTTTTATTAAAGTTTTGGTCCATAATTGGTGTTTTTGAGGATTTTAGGCCATTTGAAGGGGGATTTGATCCCAAAAAGAGGCCAAATCTTGAGAGAAGTTGGGATTCCTCATTTGAGCCTTGAAAACTATAAGAACTGGGATTTTTTAAGCTTGTGGGAGACTTTTTGATGTAGGGTTTTGAAGGAGCAGTTTGTAATTTTTGGTCTTTTCTCATGTTTTGAGAGGCGTTTTTCTCATGTTGTTGAGAGGATTTGATGGTGCATGCATGAATCTGATCAAGGAGGTCTTTCAAAGAAGACATGAAGCATGTAATGTAACAGCAAAGAGCATTGTAAGAGAACTTTGAGCATTTTTAAAGAGCAAAAGAGGTCCTTGACTTGGAAGCGGGCCTAGAGACGTAGCCAGCGATTGGTGAACTCCGTTATCAACATCTTGTCTCTATTTCTCTTTATATTTTTCTATTCTATTCTCTTCATTTGCAGCATGAATATTAATGGCTGATCTCTTTCTACACTAATAAGCATCAAGTAAAAGTCACATTTGATATTCCACAAACAAGATAACAATTTTATGTATTTCGCATTCTTAATGATCCGATGCAAAAAGTACATTAAAATAACTTGCGATTTATCAATAATACCTTCGTTTTTGGATCAATTTTATGGTATCAAAGCATTTGGTTGTGAAGGTTTGATATGAATTTCAAGCATTGGATGCTCACTAGAGAAAAACTCAAGCGAGGAGAAGGCCAACATGAGGCTCTTGACACAGAGATTCAAAGGCGACCGCATAAGAAAGAGATGTCTTCACCACGGAAGTTGGGTCCCTACAAAACTGAAGATGATTTCTTCTAGGCCTTTAAATTGATGCAAGCCATGGTAAAGGAGATTTATCATGAAATAGGGAAATGAAGGCTTCAAGGCAATGAAGAAGGTGAATCTTTGGTAAGAGCAGAAGGAGGATTTGGAGGTGGTGGACCTTCGGAATCTTCTTCTCCTTAATCCTCATCATCTAATAATGAAGCAAGTGTACATTCCTCCAAGGATAAGCAAAAAAATCATCATTCTTCTTATATGCCATTATTAAAGTTAGATGTAAAGTTTCAATTACCCACTTATGATGGTGAATTAGATGCAGAAAAGC
>ML784358.1:595338-606219 GCA_009831015.1 Picea engelmannii
AACAATCTCTTCCTGGAATGATTTTGTTATTGCATTAAAACGACAGTTTTACCCTTTAGCTTACATGCAACAAGAAATGATGAATTGGCAATGTTTAAGGCAATCAAAAGGTCAAAGTGTACAAGAATATACTCAGATATTTCTTAAGAAAGATTTAAATTTGGGTATTCCATTATATACACAAGAAACACTCCTAAAATATATTGGTGGTTTACATTATTATCTTAAGCACACTATTCTTATGCTAAATCCTTCTAACTTTGATGAAGTATGTGTACAAGCCATTCACATTGAATCTAGCAAAGGGAATCTTGGTGATAGTGTTTATATAGATCCTTTGCAAAGAAAGGATGCAGGGAAAAGGAAAGAGAAGAAGACACACAACAAGAAAGGAGAAGCCTACTTGCAAGCATTGCAAGAAAGTAGGCCATGATGAAGATCATTGTTGGGTCTTACATCCTAACTTGAAGCCAAAGAAGTTTGTCAACCACAAAAGGAAGAATACCACAGTTGCGACAATTCAAGTGGATCTCGGATCAGATTCCGGTGATGAGACATAGGTTGTAGCTATGGGAATCCGAGGTAAAAATTTTGTTGCAAGTTCTAGCTCTTCTAGTTCAGTTGATGTAAATGATGAGTGTAAAAGGAATGAAACTTTCCACATAAGGGTTATAACACATAATGTCAAAGTTGATACTCTTGTAGACAGTGGATTACAAGCCAATCTAATCAGTGAAGATATTGTGAATAACATGGGACTTGAAACTAAGTCACATCCTAAACCATATCCATTGGGATGGATATGTGGTGATAACAATTTACAAGTAACCAAGCAATGTAAAATCAAGTTTGCAATCACTTCTAATTATGTTGATGAAGTAGAGCTTGATATAATGCCACTGGACATATTTGGAATTGTATTGGGAAGCCCATACCTTTATGATAGGAAATATATATTCTACAGGGAGGAAAATAAGTATTGCTTCAAGAAAGATGGGAAGGAATACACTGTTCGTGCTCATCCCATGAAAACTGATAGGTCCTTTGTAGTTATAGGGCAGTTAAAAAGAATGGTAAATGCAAGCAAAATTTTAACACTTATGTCTGTAACAAAACATGAAGTTTTTGATGCTAAACATGAGATGGTTCAGTATGTTTCTAATAGTCATGAAGTGTCACTAGGGTTACATCATGAGGTTCGGCTGCATAATTTGATTACTGTTCCTGTTCAAAAGAGGAAGCATGTTTTGTCATTTTCATTTGCATACTTAGTATTGTTGATTAGTTTGTTGTTGTTCGGTGGTGTATGGCTGCAAAGTGCGACAAAGAATGTAGATGATTGTGCAATAAATGAAATAATTACTTTGATAAACAATGCTATCTCAATGTTCATGTTTGTTGTGATTAGTCAGGTGATCATTATCCCAGCAAAGAGGATGGTTGATATAGGACAAAGTGGGGAGGCAGTACCCTCACTTATTACCTGAGTAAAAGCAGACTTTTGGTGGTCCAAAATCTTCCAAAGTGGGGAGGAATGATCTAGGAGGCTCCCTAGGCTCAGAAAATGCTCAAAAATCAAAGTTCTTAGAATTGGATGAAACCAATTCCATTGAGACCATCTCATCGTGTTGATTCCGACAGTATATTTACTTCCTCAAATGGGCTCCGTATGCGAAAGTTATCACGTTCTGATCGAAAACCCAAACAGGTAAAAAGTCAAAGGTCAAGTGTCCAAAAAGTCAATGTTGATGTCAGCATGACGACAACATGACATCACCAATGACACCTCATGATGCAGACTTAGACCAATGGCAGTGCGACAAGTGGCAGCAGTTCACTGGGCAGATGTGGATGGCAGATCCAATCAGAGTTGGACACATGGCAAAGTTTGGTCAAATGAGATGGTACCATGTGGCCCAGGCATGGGTAGCCACATGGCATGAAGTCAGAGTCTAAGTGGCATGTTACAAAAATTAGTTGGGGTCCATGGGTTTTGAACCCATGACCTATGGCCAAGCCAAGCGCTTTGGAAAGAGTCCTATTACCAACACACCATGTATGTTCCTTGTTTATTCAAGCCACAAAAAATTTATTTAAAGTGAATGTTGTAATATGGCAGAAAAGGGGCTGGGGCTAAGCCCCAACCCATGGTTATGATATGCAATGAAAACCACCAGTGCACATTTTAAAAAGGAGGTTACATGGTATCCGACCGAAGGTTCTATGTACATGCCCACGAAACCAGGGGCTATCCCCTTCATAAGCACGTGGAGTATATTTTTTGTTAAAACGGAGGTCCCATGGAATGCACCCAAAGACCAGGGGCTGGAGCTTATCCAAGGCCAGTGCTTAGCCCTTTGGGCTAGCACTTGGCCATATGGGTTTCATATGACCAATTCTAGGGGGCGTGCACCTAGACCAAAGGGGCTACTTTGTGTATTTGTCAATTTTTTGTTACAGAGTGGTTTTTTTATTAAAGTTTTGGTCCAGAATTGGTGTTTTTGAGGATTTTAGGCCATTTGAAGGGGGATTTGATCCCAGAAAGAGGCCATATATTGAGGGAAGTTGGGATTCCTCATCTGAGCCTTGAAAACTATAAGAACCAGGCTTTTTGAAGCTTGTATGAGACTTTTTGATGCAGGGTTTTGAAGGAGCAATTTGTAATTTTTGGTCTTTTCTCATGTTTTGAGAGGCGTTTTTCTCATGTTGTTGAGAGGATTTGATGGTGCATGCATGAATCTAAGCAAGGAGGTCTTGCACAGAAGACATGAAGCATGTAATGTAATAGAAAAGTGCATTGTAAGAGAACTTTGAGCATTTTTAAAGAGCAATAAAGAGGTCCTCCACTTGGAAGCGGGCCTAGAGACGTAGCCAACGATTGGTGAACTTCGTTATCAACCTCTTGTCTCTATTTCTCTTTTTTTTTTCTGTTCTATTCTCTTCATTTGCATCATGAATATTAATGGTTGATCTCTTTATACACTAATAAGCATCAAGTAAAAGTCACATTTGATATTCCACAAACAAGATAACAAGTTTATGTATTTCATGTTCTTAACGATCCGATGCAAAAAGTACATTAAACTAACTTGCAATTTATCAATAATAGCTTCATTTTTGGATCAGTGTGGGTGCATCTTGATTAGTTGGTGTTGATCGAAAAGGAAGAATATCTTCCTTCTATGTAACTTGTAAGAAAAGGAATTTTGCAGTTAATAAAAAAAAGTTGGTGGTTTTCCCTGTTGGGTTCCACGATAAATCTTGTGTTCATAAGGGTCTGTTGTTCATCATATATTGCTTAATTGAATAATTAATGTGTGTGATTAATATTGAAGGAATTAATAATAAAAAGTAGGCAATACTGATTCACCCCCCCCCTCTTAGTATTGTTGGGTATTCTATCAATTGGTATCAGAGCAAGGTTTCTTTAAGAACAGTCTAACAAACTGAAAGGAATATCAAATTAATCACACATGGATGGACAAAATATTTACACTGAGAATTGAACTCCAATACCTGGAAAAGAAGAATACATATTTTGGAGTACAAGAATGGAAATTCAACTGAAGGCATTGGGACATGATGTATGGAATTCAGTAATCATTGATTACTTCCCACCAAGCAGAGTAAGGATTCCAGATCAAAAGAAAGCCAAGAAAAGTAACTCAATGGAAATGAATACAATACTTGATGTATTACATGATGATGTCAAAGAGAATATAGGGGAATGTAATTATGCAAAGGAAATTTGGGACAAGATGAAAGACCTCTACTCAGAAGAAAAGTCTAATGAAGCATTTCAATCAGAACAAAATTCAATCTACAACAATTCTAGTGATGAATATTCTTTTGAAGAATACTCAAACATTGAAGCAAAAGTCACTCTTGAAGCTGAGCTTGAGTTTTCTTTGAATGATCTGAGAAAATATAAACATAGGTGTAAACAACTAAAGGATAAACTTAAGACTGTTGAAAAATTCAAGAAAGGGACTAAAGCCCTTGATAAATTTCTCAGTCTACAAAAAAATCCTTCAAACAAATTTGGCCTTGAATATGAACAAGTACACATAATTAAAGGTTCAAGTCCTATTACTCAGATTGATGTTGAAGATGACATGTCTTGTGATGATACCTCCAAAGAAAATTCTCTTCCTCCCATGAAGATGTATAAAATCAAAAGAGAATACACAGAAGACATTCCTATCAAGGATAAAGAGGAAGACTCAGTCATCAATAAAGGTAAAGACTCTTCACAATCTTTCAATTGCAATAATGTTGATATTAAAATATCCCCTGCAAATAAAGAAGAAGATTTAGATACAATAGAATAGTGTTATGTTAGCATCTATCCCATGAAAGAAGTATAAGAAGAACTATCTAAGGTCAAACAAAAAGTTGATTGGAGTCTTTATGAATACCACTATGCCCATGATTATTCAGACTATAGTTTTTTCCATCACTACACTAAAGAATTTTTTGAAAAGAGTCAAAAGCATTTCTTGGAAATAAAGGAAATTCTCAAAGACAATGAAAAGATCATATCTGAGAAAAATATTTAGCAAGAAGAAAAAGAAGAGGAGATTAAAAAATTAAAGAATGAAATCGGTCAAGTAAAATAATAAAAGAAGGAAGATGATGAACTTAGCCAAGTCCTTTTAGATGTAAAAGAACTAAGATAAATCAATGTCAATCTGAAGACCCAACTTGAAGAAACTAAAAGAAGAGAGGAGTTAGTGAGGAAGCAGATGAACAAAAGGGAAGAATCATGCCATAAGTTGGAAGCAGAGATGTGAATCTTAGAAATAAGGTTGAGAAGTAAAACACCGAAGCCAAGTTCTTGAATAACTCTATGATATTAGATGAGATCTTGGATAGTCAGAGATCACCAAATGACAAAACCGGTCTTGGATACAATAAGGAATAAATTAGTAATCCCAAGAAACCTGATGCAAGCCCTTCATTTGTAAAGAGTGAAGACATGTCCGATGCAAGTCTTTCTTTTATAAAAAGTGAAAGCAAGTATGATGTAGGTTATTCATGTTCAAATAATGAAAGAAACATTATAACATTTAGAAGATCATATCAAGGAAGACATCTTGAAGCTACTCATACACCTCAAAGTAAGTTTAGAAGAAAGACACATTCATGGATGAATCAAAGGAATTATGAGAGTGTTTTTAATGGTTATTGTTTTTCTTGTAATGAGTATGGTCGTAAAGCCTTGGATTGTAGGCATCATGGAAGAAAAAAAATTGGTAGGTTCAACAACAATATAAGATGTTGGAACTGCAATCTTGTTGGACATATTGCTACACATTTCTACACTATGAGATGTTATAGTTGTGATGGATATGGCCACAAATCACATGATTGTTGGAACTCAAAAAGAAATTCAATAAGAAATGGTTCACACAATATGACAAGAAGAGTAAATAATACATGGAAAATAAAATTTGAAGTACCAAACAATAAAGATAATGAAAATATTGCTCAAAATTGATGAAGTTAATAATAGGATATCGGTGGGTGAAAATTCTCAAGTTAAGGATAAAGAAGCTTCTGATGCACATAATAGTGGGGTTGATGTTGAATCTCCAACAATATAAAAACAAGAATAATTGAGTGATGATTATCTCAAAAATCTTTCAATCCCATTTTAATGGTACACTAAAACTCCTCAAAATAAAAAAAAATAAAAAAATCTTTGTCCAGGAAGCTGCAAGGACTATGCTCAATGATGCAAAATTATCTGATGGATATTGGAGGGATGATGTAAGAAAAATAGTATACATATTGAACAAAGGTCAGCTTAGGATTAATAGTAATAAGACTCCTTATGAACTATGGTTTGGAAGAGCTCTATCGATAAATATTTCAAGGTCTTTGGAAGTAAGTGTTGCATCAAAAGGCTTGATAAGAATCTCATAAAATTTGATGCCAAATATGATGAATGTATCCTTATTGGATATGATTCTACAAATAAAGAATATATATGCTACAATCTTAGGTTACATAATATTGTTGAGAGTGCATACGTCAAAGTGGATGATATAAAAACAATTGGTATCCTAGTTAGAGATTGATGAGAATCTATGGACATAACCAAGGGTTGTTTGAAGAATATGACTTACAATTGCGTTGCATTCAGTAAGATGACAGTATCCACAACAGGAGCATTATGATGTACAAAATGTTATACATGACATCCTGTAGAGATAACAAGAGGACAAACATTGTCAAGAAGAGCTACCCTTTTTAGAAACAAAGGGGGAGAACTGTCTAAGGCAAAGAGAGCAGATTGACAGGGGGAGTCATTCAGTTTTGGTAGGAAGAGAATGATCACAGGGGGATTTACCAAAGTTCAGATACTAATCAATAGAATATAGACAGACATATCATAAGAGGAGAAACCCTTTGCCATTGATTTCAAAGGGGGAGAGTAACTTCAGAGGATAGAAGCATCACCACAGGGGGAGATTGTGTGTGAAGTTGGTGTGTTTCCATCAATGACAAAGGGGGAGATTGTTGGACATAGTTTCATTGATGTATTGTCATTGATGTCAACAATCGATATCATTGATGTGATGATAAGTTGAGATAAAATATAAATAGGGTTAGCGAATGAAGATCAAAGCTTAGAAGAGATGGCACAATGAATTTCAGAAGAATAGTTGGAGGACTAGTGAACAATATATAATGACTGATGTAAAACAGTTGGACGATATGCAGAGATTAAATCTTAGGAGAGTTAACAAATGATATTCAAATCTCAGAAGATATGGTGCATTGAAACTCAGTAGGTATGGCGCGATGAAACTCAGATCAAATCAAGACCATTGATGCGCAATCGTCGGATCAACGACAGGGATGAATTGTGGAGAGCGAAATAAGAATTAAACTATTCACTAGTTACAATCCCACAATTGGTCTAGATCATAAGATCTCATAAACTCAAACATCTACGACTTTGGTTGATCCAACAAATGATCATATTAAGTCAAATTAAGTCGTGACCTTTAGATGCATAATCACCAGATCAATGACAGGGATATGTTGCGGAGATCATAATAAGTATTAAACACCATGTTATTTCCAATCCCGCAATTACTCAGGACCATCATATCTTACAACTTCAAAGATCCACGATTGTGGTTGACTCACCAAAAACGCACAACTTCAAATTGTGGAGTTTGGGTGTCGAGTTAAATCACTCGCAAGTTGTGGTTCTGCAATCATTGTTGACCGTTAATCTGCTTCAAAGAGTACATATCGACCGTTAGATCTGTTGGAAAACTGAGAGGGGGGGGGTGGATCAGTTGTTACCGTTCTTAAACAATTATTCTTATTTTAAATTCTTTACAGAGTACTCAATGAAAATCACAATAATCTAGGGAAGTAAGCAATAGAACATTCACCATCATTCACACATATGAGATACACAAAGACAGATGTTTCGTGAGGAAACCCATAAAGGGTAAAAACCTCTTCTTCTTTATACGAAAAGTAATCTTTACATTCTGTACATTATGATACTTATGAGCACCAACTCATAATGAGGCTACAACCTCTGTTTTCCAAGCTGCTACTTGTTGAGAGCACCAACTCTCTGGATTCTCTAGCACCCACTAGAAGGAAGCACCAACTCCATGGTTTCTCTAGCACCCACTAGAAGGAAGAAACAACTCCCTAAGTGTTCCAACACCAACTTTATGGAAGCACCAACTTCCAGTCACACATGCACCGACCTATAAAATAGAGAAATACAGTTCTCCCTTGCACCACCCTGCCACCATGGTTTCTCCGGCTGCAACCAGATGGAAGCTACACCTCCCTGTGTTCAAGCACCCAATTGAACCTCTAAGGACAACAGTCCTCCCTAGCACCTCCCTTCCACCCTGAAATATAAAGTTTTCTATATATAAATTTATCACAGTGATACAATATTTATCATTGGCTTACCAGGCTTATCACTGTTCTCAAATGTTGCTCTGCTCTCCTGCATCAATGTCTCTCTGTCTGCATCTTCTTGTGCTTTTTGATATTCTATTTTTCTCTACAAGAGCACCTCACCCTTCCTTTACTATCTCACTTTCTTTCTACACACATCCTTGCACTTTCTGTGCTTCTACCTTTTATGCTCTGTGCGCCATATCCATTCAATGCACCATTCCTCTTCTCTGTATTTCAGCTGCTGCACACTCCTCCTTCTTCATGCCTGAATCCTCTCAACAACAACAAAACTCATCTCTTCTTTGTTATGCATACATATAGTCTATGTGCACCTTGTGCATGCTATCTCTCCATGCTTCTGCATACTCTCCCCATGTCAAGTGCTCTGCATGATCATCATTGCAACTCTTCATCTTCTCTGGTAGTTAAACCCATGCGTCCATCATCACTAAGTGTTATGATGAGATTCCTTTGCCTCTCCAGCAGTCGAGACTCTTCGTGTTCTCTGTTATAGTCCATCTCAACCTCTCGGTTGCAGTTACAGGCTTCAACGCTCTTCCATCTGTCAATCACCTCTATTACCAGTCTTCATTCCACTGGCAGATTCCTTGAGACTCTTTAGATCCTCTGGTAATCACACAAAAGTCGCTTTGAGTACTCTGACAGAAACCATCAGTGGTTTCTAGCAGTTATAGTGAGAACCTTGAAATGGAGCCTAGCTATGCTAGCTCCTTCCACTTACGTGACCACTGGCTACATCGACATTTTTCCATTTCAGCATTTTGACATTTGGCAATTCGACATTCCTATGATCAAGAGTTATCTTCACGCTCCATGTCGCAATCCCTGAAACTCTGAAAAAAAAGATCTTAGTTGGACCAGCTTCAATCATTTTGGCATTTCGCTTTTCTCCATTTCGCCATTTCACATGTCACGAATACATGTTGTGAGGCATCTCGACTCTCCAAGTTGCAATCCCTGAAACTTCAATTGATGTGCCTATTTCATGATTTTCAACGTTTCACATTTTGACACTTTGGGACTCCTATGTTGAAGAGTTTCGACTCTTGACTCCTCAATATCCCGATATCCAAAACTCCAAAATGGATTTATTTCCCGGTCTGTGAAACTCTTTATTGATGTGCCTGTTTCGGTATTTGTGGTGTTTTGCATTTTGGCACTTTGAGACTCCTATGTTGAAGAGTCTCAACTCTTGACTCCTTAATATCCCGGTATCTGAAACTCTGGTTGATGTGCCTATTTCAATATTTTTGGTGTTTCACATTTTGACACTTCGAGACTCTTGTGTTGAAGTGTTTCGACACTGGCAACTCCCGGTATATGAAACTGTCCTCCTGCTTTCGAGATTTTGATGTTTCACATTTCGTGATTCTAGGACTCCTGATGATGAAGAGTCTCGACTCTTCCAACTCCCGGTATCCAAAACTGTCCTCCTGCTTTTGGGATTTCGGCGTTTCGCATTTCTTGATTCTGGGACTCCTGATGATGAAGAGTCTCGACTCTTCCAACTCTCGGTATCCAAAACTGTCCTCCTGCTTTCAGGATTTTGATGTTTCGTATATCACAATTCCAGGACTCCTGATGATGAAGAGTCTCGACTCTTCCAATTCACAGTATCTGAAACTATCCTCCTGCTTTCGAGCTTTTGTAACATCGCCTCACCTTTCTCTTTAAAGAACGTGCAGGTTCTATTGGATCCAACACCGGTCGGACCTTGGGCTTAGATCTGACGTTCATCGGGAATTCTCAATGGGATCCAATGATCACTATCGCTTCTCCTCCCAGGATTACACATCCTCCTAACTTGAAATAATTTCTAAATGTCAAAGGCCTCAACCTTTGATCCATCTAAGATCCTGAGTACGTTATCTCTCTTGAGCTTTGGCAATGAGTTAACCTCGTCCCTAGTGCACACCTACGCACTGCGTGCGACTCTATGTTAATCCTCCTAAGCTTATGTTGTCCCTGTTTTTCCATCGCTCCATACTCTGATCTTGCCATCAATGACAAGCACACTTGCCTGTAAACATGCCAACAATATCCCCCTTTGGCATTGATGGCAACCCTGAATGACTGCGCTAATCTGTTTGGACCTCCAACTGTAGCATCCAGTCCATACGACTTATTTTCTCCCCCTTTGACATCAATGTCAAATAAAACATGCTCCCCCTGAGCTGTTGCAGTATTTTTAGGAGGTATCAGATATTCAATCAATACAAAACTCCCCCTAACAGGATGGACTCTCTTAGGTGTGAGATGGGATGACACCCAGCTTCTGTCGGAGATATTCAAATGGTGTCTTGGCTAGGGGTTTAGTAAATATGTCTGTAATTTGTTCTATGGTTGGAATGTAATGGACTTGAACAACCTGATTGGTGACCTGTTGTCTCAAAAAATGGTATTTTATGGGAATATGCTTGGTCTTGGAGTGGAATACAGGATTCGTAGACACACTGATGGCACTAGTGTTATCACAATGAATTGGGATCGGTGCAACGTATTTTACCTCCAAGTCTACAAGTTTCTGAATCATCCATAATACCTTAGTGCAATAGGTAGCAACAACATTGTACTTTGCCTTTGTAGTTGATAAAGAAATGAAACCTTGCTTTTTACTCAACCATGCTACTAGAGAATCTCCTAAGAAGAACGAACCTCCACTTGTGCTTTTCCTTTCATTCATGCAGTTAGTCCAATCAGCATCTGAGTAGACTGATAATTGAAAATTCTGATTCTTAGGATACCATAGGCCATAGTTCATTGTTTCTTTCAAATATCTGAATATCCTTTTGATAGCTAGTAAATGACTCTGTTTAGGTGCAGACTGATATCTTCCTACCATCCCAACAACATGCATTATGTCTGGACGATATGTTGTGATGTACAACAAACTTCATATCATTGACCTAT
>ML784358.1:607121-617814 GCA_009831015.1 Picea engelmannii
TCTCCCATACCACAGTTCATAAGGTGTCTTGTCACTTTGTGGTCTGAGGTGGGCTTTGTTAAGAACATGGATTGTTGTGTGTATTTCTTCTACCCAGTAGGTTTGACCAATGTTCTTCTCATTCATCATTGACCTGGCCATTTGTTGCAATATTCTATTTTTCCTCTCAACTACTCCATTTTGTTGTGGAGTTCTTGGGATTGTGTATTCTCTCTTGATTCCATGTGTATCACTAAATTCCTTGAAATCACTTGACATAAATTCTCCTCTTCTATCTGATCTTACTGCCTTTAACCTCTTACCTGTTTGATTCTCAGTTAAAGCCTTAAATATTTTAAACTTCTCAAATGATTTAGTTTTTTCCTTGAGAAAGGAAACCCAAGTAAGTCTGGAGTAATCATCAATAATCAACATGAAATAGTTTTCTTTCCCTGTGCCTTCCTATCTTGATGGTACATATAAATCCATATGAACTAGTTGGAGTGGTTTCTCTATTGAAGTAGAGCTCTTAGACTTAAATTGTGTCCTGGTTCGCTTTCCTACTTGGCAGGGTTTACACATAGAATCTTGGGGCTTTGATATTCTCAGAAGATCTTTTATTGCCTCAAGATTTTTGAGCTTGATTAAGTGGTCAAAGTTTAGATGTCCAAGTCTCCTATGCCATAACCAGATTTCATCATGTTTTCTTAGATGACACTCTTCTCTATCTTCTTTTACCACATATACATTATTTTTTGTCCTTATGCCTTTGGCCACCACTTGTCTTGAGTTTGCATACTTTATCTTGCAGTCCTTGGACATGAACACCACTTCACATTCTCTGTCACACATTTGACTTACACTGAGCAGATTATGTTTCAGCCCATCTACAAGGAGAACATCTTGGGATTTTCCTTTTCCATTACTTAAACTCACCATCCCTTTACCATTTATTTTACATGGAGCATCATTTCTGAAGGTTACATTTCCTGATTTGCTTTCACTTAGAGATAGAAACTTACCTTTGTATCCCGTCATATGTTTGGAGCATCCATTGTATATATACCAAGGTTTTGTTTGTCTTTGAGATGACCACACTAATCCACACTTGTCACTTTCTTTCTCCTTCCAAACCTTGACATTTTCAACAGGGGAATTCAAATCTGGTTCATAGTTCCTTAAGCGACAGTCAATAGATTTATGTCCATAGTTATGATAGATATAACATTCTGGTTCGTCGAATAAAGGATCATAACAATTGTTATGCTTAACCTGTGTCCTTTTCCCATCCATCAAGTGATTTGCAGTCTGTGGTGGTTTGTTACTTGGTTGTCTCATTCTTTTTTGTGGAAGATATCTATACCTTGAATGTCTTGATTGCTCATAATTTAATTTTAAAGAACAGTTTACAACTTTATGACTAAATTTAGAACAAAAGAAACAATATCCATAGAAAAAACGTTTGTACCTGGAAAATGGTGGTCTTCTTTGAATAGGTCGATTTCTTCCATGTTGATGATTTCCTTGAGTAGGGAGTGCATTATTTCTTTGTTCTACAGATTCAGTCCTAGCACCTTTTTCTTTACTCCTCCTGGGTAGCTGATTGTCTTCCTTTGTTTCTGCAGGTTTGTTGTTGTCATTGGTTGTAGATTTGACAAACTTGATGGATTCTTTGTTTCTTGGCTGACCACTACTTGATCCCTCTTCATAACGCAAACCAGTTTTCAGCTTTGGATTCCTTTGCTGATTCAGAATGGTGGCTAATCCTTCTAAGACTTTGATACTTGACATATTTTGATGGTACAAGGCTTGAAACTTCTCCAACTCTTTCCTAGTTTTCACTACTTCTTCTTCTAGAGCTTTACATCTTGCCTTCTTTTATGATAATTGTTGTTTCAAAATGTCCTTGATTTTCTTTGCCTCTTCTAATTCTACTTTTAGTAGGGAAAAGTCTTCATCAGGCTGTTCACTATCTTTCTCGAACTGTATCAACAATTTGTTTTGCTTTCTGTTCTTAATTCTGAGTCTATCAATCTCTTCTAGTGCATTGATCAGTTCTCCTTCCATATCAACCACAACTTCTTCTTCATTAGCCTCACTTCCTATTCTTTTATTATCATAATCCTTTTTGGCCATAAGTATGAAGTCATTTAGTTTATCTTCAATAGAGGATTCATTGTCTTCATCATCTGAAGGATCATCATCATTGTTTACACAGAGACTTTTCTTCTTAAAATTATTCTCTTTAAAGAAATTTATGTGTTTGTGCTTCTCCTCATCATCATATGTCTGATCCTTTCTATTGTGAGGACATTTATTTGCAAAATGACCTATCTTACCACATTTGAAACATTTGAAAGGAAGTTTACCTTTGTATTTGCCTGATCCCTTCTTCAGTCTCTTCACAAATTTTTCTTCAATTTCATCAAGCTCAGAATCCTCATTCTTGTCTTCTTTAAATGATGCTTCTTTGGAGGTGGGTTTATCTTTAACTATTCTCATTTCATATGCAGTCAATGTTCCTGGAAGTTGATCAAACTCCAAGGTTTTTAGATCATTAAGTTCTTCTATAGTAGAGACCTTTGGGTTGAGCCTATCTGGTAGAGATCTCAAAATTTTATGAACTAAAGAAGGTTCCTCAATTTTTTCACCGATTCCTTTCATTGCATTTACCAGTTCTTCAACTCTCAGAAATTATTTTCCAATAGTTTCATCTTCTTTCATCTTCAGCTGTTCAAACTGTACTCTATAGATTTGAAGCTTGGCGTCCTTTACATTCTCATTACCTTCATAACTGCTAATGAGTTTGTCCCACATTTCTTTGGCAGTTCCTAGGTGCATAACTTTTACGTATTTTGCTTCTGCAAGCCCACTCAAGATAACATTCATAGCCTTAGCGTTGAAGCTAAATTCTAGCTTGTCATCCTTATTAGCTAGTACAACTGGCTTTACATAACCAGTATCTACCACATCCCAGACATCTGCACCTAAAGACATTATGTAAGTTCTCATTCTAACTTTCAAGAAGGCAAAGTTTGTTACATTGAACAAAGGGGCCTTATTGGTTGAATTTCCTTCATGGATTGACATGTTTAAGCTCTAGGATCTACCCTTAGATAAAAGGGGCTAGCTATGNGGGGGGGGGGGGTGAATCAGATTTTACCATGCTTAAACAATTATGCTTATTTTAAATTCTTTATAGAGCACTCAATGACAATCACAATAATGCAGGGAAGTAAGCAATAGAACATTCACCATCATTCACACATATGAGATACACATAGACAAATGTTTCATGAGGAAACCCATAAAGGGTAAAAACCTCTTCTTCTTTATATGATAAGTAATCTTTAAATTCTGTACATTATCATACTTATGAGCACCAACTCATAATGAGGCTACAACCTCTGTTTTGCAAGATGCTACTTACTGAGAGCACCAACTCTCTGGATTCTCTAACACCCACTAGAAGGAAGCACCAACTCCCTGGTTTCTCTAGCACCCACTAGAAGGAAGCAACAACTCCCTAAGTGTTCCAACACCAAATGGATGGAAGCACCAACTTCCAATCACACAGGCACCAACCTGTAAAACAGAGAACTATAGTTCTCCCTTGCACCACCCTGCCACCCTGGTTTCTTTGGTTGCAACTAGATGGAAGCTACACCTCCATGTGTTCAAGCACCCACTTGAACCTCTGAGGACAACAATATTGCCTAGCACCTCCCTTCCACCCTGAAATATAAAGTTTTCTATATATAAATTTATCACAGTGATACAATATTTATCATTGGCTTACCAGGCTTATCACTATTCTGCTATGTTGCTCTGCTCTCCTACATCAATGTCTCTCTTTCTGCATCTTATTATGCTTTCTGATCTTCTGTTTTTCTCTACAAGAGCACCTCAGCCTTCCTTTACTGTCTCACTATCTTGTTGCACACATCCTTGCGCTTTCTGTGCTTCTGCCTTTTATGCTCTATGAGCCATCTCCATTCAATGCACCATTCCTCTTCTTTGTATTTCAACTACTGCACACTCCTCCTTCTTCACGCTTGAATCCTCTCAACAACAGCAACACTCATCTCTTCTTTGTTATGCATACATATAGTCTCTATGCACCTTGTGCATGCTATCTCTCCATGCTTCTACATACTCTCCCCATGTCGAGTGCTCTACATGATCATCATTGCAACTCTTCAGATTCTCTGGCAGTTAAACCTATGCATCCATCATCACTGAGCTTTATGCCAAGATTCCTTCACCTCTCTAACAGTTGAGACTCTTTATATTCTTTGTTACATTCGATCTCAACCTCTCTGTTGCAGTCATAGGCTTCAACGCTCTTCCATCTATCAATCGCCTCTATTACCAATCTTCATTCCACTAGCAGATTCCTTGAGACTCTTCAGCTCCTCTGGAAATCACACAAAAGTCTCTTCGAGTCCTCTGGAAGAAACCATCAGTGGTTTCTAGCAGTTATAGTGAGAACCTTGAAATGGAGCCTAGATATGCTAGCTCCTTCCACTTACGTGACCACCGGTGGTGACCACTGGCTACATCGACATTTTTCCATTTCCCCATTTCAGCATTCGGCAATTCGACATTCTTGTGATCAAGATTTATCTTGATGCTCCATGTCGCGATCCCCAAAACTCTGAAAAGAAAGAGCTTAGCTGGACTAGCTTCGATCATTTCTCCATTTCAGTTTTCTCCATTTTGCGATTTCACATGTCGCGAATTCCTGTTGCAAGGCATATCGACTCTCCAAAAATCGATCCCCAAAACTCTGATTGATGTGCCTGTTTTAGGATTCATTGTTTTTCATTTCGGCAGTTCGAGACTCTTGTGTTGAAGAGTTTCGACTCTTGACTCCTCAATCTCCCGGTATCTGACACTCCGAAATGGAGTTATTTCCCAGTCTGTGAAACTCTTTGTTGATGTGCCTATTTCAGGATTTGCGATGTTTTGCATTTAGGCACTTCGGGACTCCTGTGTTGAACAGTCTCGACTCTTGACTTCTCAATCTCCCGGTATCCGAAACTCCGTTTTATATGCCTGTTTCAGGAATTTCGGCATTTTTCATTTCAGCACTTCAGGACTCCTGTGTTGAAGTTTTTCAACACTTCCAACTCCCAATATCTAAAACTATCCTCCTTCTTTTGGGATTTCGATGTTTCACATTTCACGATTTCAGTACTCCTGATGATGAAGAGTCTCGACTCTTCCAACTCCCAGTATCCAGAACTTTCCTCCTACTTTCAAGATTTTGACGTTTCGAATTTCGCGATTCTGGGACTCTTGATGGTGAAGAGTCTCAACTCTTCCAACTCCCGGTATCCAAAACCATCCTCCTGCTTTTAGGATTTCGGCATTTCTCATTTCACGATTCAGGGACTCCTGATGATGAAGAGTCTCGACTCTTCCAACTCCTGGTATCTGAAACTATCCTCCTACTTTCAAGATTTTGTAACCCCGCTTCACCTTGCTCTTTAAAGAACCTGCAGGTTCTCCTGGATCCAACGCCAGTCGGACCTCGGGCTCATATCTGACATTCATCAGGAATTCTCAATGGGATCCAATGATCATTGTTGCTTCTCCTCCTGGGCTTACACATCCTCCTAACTTGAAATAATTTCTAAGTGTCAAAGGCCTCGACCTTTGATCTGTCTAATATCCTGAGTACGCTATCTCTCTTGAGCTTTGGCAATGAGTTAACCTCGTCCCTGTTGCACACCTATGCACTGCGTGCGACTCTGCGCTAATCCTCCTAAGCTTACATTGTCTCTGTTTTTCCATCGCTACATACTCTGATCTTGCCATAAATGACAAGCACACCTACCTGTAAACATGCCAACAAGATCAAATCAAGTGGAAGGATAGGATAAGCGAGGTAAAATGTCTGAGATCACAATTATGAAAACTTTCGTCAATTGTCAGATCATTCTAAAGTGGAAGGACAGGATAAGCTAGAAGAAGGACCGTTGGATTTAAACCAAGGAAATTTTTTTACATAGAAAGATCGAGTCGTTGATCTAAAAACATGATCAATGAACAAAATTAAGTTCAAGTTAAAAGTAGCAAGGAGGTTACTGTTCTAGGAATCTCACTTCAGAAGAATTGGCAAATTGAAAAGTCAAAATACCATAAGTCTTGAAATTCGAAATGAATAAGGACCATCAAATCTGGAGGATATACGATGACCGTTGGATAAGAGTTTTTGGTCAGTAGATCACCTCAATAAGGAAACATGGCAGACCACGTCATCAAGTACACATGGCATAATCAGATGATGACATGTGTTAAGAGGAAATTGGCTTGTACCATGTCAACACTTGACGTCAATAAGTTACATCACTCTGAGAGAATTACTTTGGGATTTTCACCACCAAGAAATGTCAAAAGTCTCGAAGTCCCGAAGGATGAAATTCTGAAGTCACTCTTAGTCGTCAATCTGAGATACCCTTTGGATACTATTCTAACTGTTAGATCAAGGAGATGAATATGTGTGACATAGGGAGATATATGTCGATAGACCACGTCAACAAGAAAATTTGACAGACTACATTAGCAGTCCATGTCAGCAAGGACATGTGGCACAGTCAGAAGATGACAAGTGTCAAGTTGAAATCAATTTTTTAGGTACATGCAAATCATGAATTTGAGTGACACATGGTAGCTACTCAACTCATGACACATCATCAAGTGATGTAAACAAGTTACTTCACTCTGATATTTTTACATCGGGAGTTTCACCACTAGCAAATGACAAAAGCTTCGAACTCCTGAAGGACAAAATCCTGAAGTAGACATGGTTCTTCCGATCTAAAGAAACACTTCGGGAGAATTCTCATATGTCGATCTACTACAGTGGAAGGATAGTGTAAGTGGAAGTGTTAACTAAAAAAAAGAAGTCTCCACCGTAGTATGACTTACTCAACAGGTGATCACTCTGAAGGAAAATGGAGCGGCATCTATTTGAAACCTTCGAAGTCCTGAATGTCGAAGTTCTGAAGTGGACTTGGGTCATCTGATTTGAAGAATACCTTGGTTTCATTCTCAACCGTTGATCAAAACACAGTGGAAGGATAGTGTAAGTATAATATACGAAGTTGCGAAGTAATCTGTGGCCATCCATCTCAATTCTTGATTAAGACCCAACCATCGAATTAAGCCTTGTAAGAATCAAATCTGACGATTGACCAATTTCTGCAAAATAAACGTAAACTGTTTGATCTTTTTGGGAAATCTGATTCGTAAGTTTTGAAAGGTTTCAAGTCCAAAATTTCTGAAGGGAAAAGTTCTGAAGTTACGACAGTCGTCCATTTCAGGAGGTTAAAATCATGACTGTTGATTCACATAAGTGCTCAAGCACTCATCTGGCCTAGCATCTGGTCACCACTGTTGGTCATATGATATAAGAGTTTTAAAAGGAAATTATAATACTTCATTGTAGTTGGTAAGCCCGTGGTTTTGTAATGCTCAGTCACATGAATGGTTTGAAAGAAGCACCTCTGTAGAATTTGGTCTCTGTGAAAAAAAGCATAGATTCAAGATCAATTTTAAAGGATGAAATTGATCCATATGTGATCAATTTATGAAAATCCCTCACAGTAGAAACGATAAAACATTGATTATATTTTATTTAAACGAAGAGATGCGAAGGTCCAAACAAAAGGACACAATGCATCTCAAACTCACACCATTTTGAGGATTATATAAATGAGGAAGATTTATGAGAAGGGGCGTCTCTACAGTCTAGATAAGAAGAAAAACTCAGAAGTAGAGTTGAAGCAGAATAATTATTTTTTCTAATGGGCCTGTCGATATCTTATTGAAGATCAAGAACAAAGGAAGTCAGAGCAGCAATTATGCAATCTAGTATATGTTATAGAAGACCTTTATTGGAATGCAACAAAGTCATTAAGGATTAAATGATAGAAGCCATAGAGAAAGAGATGAAGTTTTTCTGCAGATAACTAGAAGACCATGCAAGAAGAAAATACAGGAGAAGTGTTATACGTGTTATAACCTACATAAAGGGAGGAAGGGTGGAGCAAGGGAAAACAAGTCGAAGTCGAAAGGTCAAATATTATAGGGCTTGTGTTAATGGATGCTTGACTCAAAGTTAATGAAGAGAAGAAGATATTGAATTACATTTTAAAATTAAGGGTGGTTGGGTGGTGCACGGGCAGGTTGGATCCTGCAAGGGAGTTGGTGCTTCCTTGTCAGATGTAGCTAACTAAATAGGAGGTTTTTGCCTCCTACAAGTTGGTATTGGTGAACAAAGGGAGTTGGTGCTTCCTTGTCATTTATAGCTGACTAAATAGGGGGTCGAACCCTCCTACCAGTTGGTTTTGGTGAACAAGGGTGTGGGTGAATCTTGATCAATTGGTGTTGATTGAAAAGGAAGAATATATTCCTTCTATGTAACTTGTAAGAAAAGGAATTTTGCAGTTAATAGAAAAGAGTTAGTGGTTTTCCCTATTGGGTTCCATGATAAATATTATGTTCATAAGAGTATGTTGTTCATCATATATTGCTTAATTGAATAATTAATTTGTTTTCTTAATATTGAAGGAATTAATAAGAAAAAGTAGGCAATATTGATTCACCCCCTCCTCTCAATATTGCTGGATATTCCATCAAAATGAACAAAATCAAACCTCTTACATTTGATGGTGAGAACAAGAAGGATGAAGATGTAGAGACATGGTTGTTGGGCATGAGAAAGTATTTTCAATTGCATAATTATTCTTCTCATGTAGAAGGTAGAATTTCCATCTATAAACTCAAGGGAAAGGTATCCATGTGGTGGGATCAACTTGTGCAGGTGAAACACATTAAAGAGAAAAGTGTTACTTGGAGACAATTCAAGAAGTATTTTGAGAAGAAATACTTGACTAAGAGATACTATGACAATAAAATGAAAGAGTTCTTTGAACTCAAGCTTGGGAGTATGATCATAGATGAATATGAGAGAATGGTTTTAGAATTGTTGAAGTGTGTTTCTTTCATCAAGGATGAGACAGTTAATATTCAGAGGTATTTGAGTGGGTTTCCATCATTCATTAGTGACAAAATACATTATGATTATCCCAAGACATTGGATGAGACCATAAGGCGAGATAAATGCCTATATGATCAGCAAAAATCAAGGCCAACTTTCCAAAAAGCTTGGGAAGGAAAAAAAAAATCCAGATGGATCAGAGGAAGAAGGGATCTAAGCCACCATTATTCATAAATAATCCTCGAGGACATCCAATTTCTAGAGAACCCAGAACGATTGAGACAGGGGGTGAAAGGCCAAGGAAACCACCTATTCAATGTTGGGGTTGTAAGGGAGATCATATGTTCAAAGATTTTCCTCATAGAGGTGAAAAAGTGAGGATTGTTCAATGGAGGACATGGGAATAAATGTACCAAGGATCTATGTAGCCCTAGACACCAAACAAGCAGAGTAGCATTCACATATGATTGAAGTGGAAGGTATGATCAACAACCAAACCATTTCTATTTTAATTGATTCAGGAGCTAGTCATAGTTATATAGATCCTAAGATGGTGGAAAGTTTTCATTTTCCAAGAAGCAAGCATGGAAAATGTTAGTTGGTGGAGCTGGCTACCAGAGCCAAAATGAAAGTTAATGAGATGGTTAAGTCATGTCTTATGGACATGAATGGATTGAACACAGGGGAAGATTTGAACATCTTTCCTTTAGGTTCCTATGACTGTCAAATTGGGATGGATTGGTTGGACCAACATCATCCTATCCTAAACTTTCATAAGAAGGCATTTACTTGCTTGGATGAAGAATGGATCCTAAGGAAAGTGCAAGGAATTCCTAGGGCAATAACCATCAGAAAAATTTCAACATTGGAGTTGAAGAAATGTTACATACAAGGGTGTCAAATATTTGCAGCTCATATGGAAGAGACACCGACAGATAAGGTGCCAAATTTGCAAGATCATGCAGTCCTGGGAGATTTTGAAGATGTGTTCAAGGAATTACCAGGACTACCCCCAAAGAGAGATATTGATTTCTATAAGGAGCGACTCCAATGTCAAAGACTCCTTACATAATGAGTACACTAGAGTTGAAGGAGTTGCAAATGCAACTTGAATAACTTTTGAAGAAGGGGTATATATGCCCAAGTGTGTCACCTTGGGGTGCCCCAGTTTTTTTCCTGGAGAAGAAAGATTGGAAATTAAGATTGTGCATTGATTTCAGATAGTTGAATAAAGTGACTGTAAAGAACAAGTATCCTCTGCCAAGGATTGATGATCTCTTTGATCAATTGAAGGATGCAAAAATATTTTCAAATATAGATCTCAGGTCAAGATACCATCAGGTAACACTACTACATATGGGTGGATTATTCCACGAAAATTTTCCACGCTTCCACTAGTTTCATATTTTTTTTAAACAGGGAGGGATTTTCGTTGCTATTGCCATGAAAGTTTGTTGCAATATCGACGAAAATCTTAATTTAAATTAGTCAGGATTTTCGTCGCTATAGCAACAAACTTTCGTGGCAATAACGACATTGTTCTTGTCTTTTGTTTGAGCTATTTATTTTTTCCGTCACCCACCGGTTGAACAAATCCAATTCTCGATCTACATAGCTCAGATTTTGAACTTGCAAGGTTAGTATGTTATTTTTTATTGATGTACTCATTTAACTTGTAATTTTTTTTTCAAATGTCCAAATTGC
>ML784358.1:631607-645902 GCA_009831015.1 Picea engelmannii
ATAAATTCATTAAGGTCTTTAAACATTTTGACTCTTAAGGAAACCCCTTTTCTAAGGCCATAGGTTGAAGAACCTCATAAACTCATGTCATATGAAATTGCCAATTGATGTAATGATAAATTTTAAGAAATCCCCAAAATTATGGTCAAGCTTTAAAACACTACCCCATGAATTACCTTGGTTCAATTAAATTACTCTGTTGCAACTTGCTATAACTTTGCTGCAACTCACTATAACTATGTTGTAACTATGCTACAACACTATGTTGTAACTGTACTTTCTCCTTCGAATTTTGTGTTGTTACTCCACTTGTTGTTACTCACTATTACTCTACTACAACTCGCTATAACTCTATTACAACACTTTTTGTAACTCTGTTGCAACTCACTATAACTATGTTGTAACCTGCTACAACACTATGTTGTAATTGTACTTTCTCCTTCGAATTTTTTGTTGTTACTCACTATTACTCTACTGCAACTTGCTATAAATCTGTTGCAACACTTTCTGTAACTCTGATGCAAATCACTATAACTATGTTGTAACTCTGTTGCAACACTATGTTGTAACTGTACTTTCTCCTTCAAATTTTGTGTTATTACTCCACTTGTTGTTACTCACTATTACTCTGCTGCAACTTTCTATAACTCTGCTGCAACACTTTCTGTAACTCTACTGCAACTCACTATAACTATGTTGTAACTCTGCTGCAACACTATGTTGTAATTGTACTTTCTCCTTTGAATTTTGTGTTGTTACTCCAAGGAGGCTACAATAAGCAAGTTCAAGAAATGGTCTTAAGATATCATCCATAAATCTTATAAGTGTTGTCATAGTATTGTGTAATATAAATTGCATAATGACTCACTCATGCAATCCATGTGTTTTTTTGAAAGTAATATTCCAAATTATTCTTTGTGTATATTGTCATATNNGTATCCTTACTTCTAATCCAACTTCATGATAACACATGCTTACAATATTTGGTTGATTAGTGCCTTGATTATTTGTAGGGGATATATATATTACAATATATTAGAATATTAGAATATTACAATGTAATAGTAATGCCATATTACAATATTACAATGTAATAGTAATTCCATATTACAATGTAATATGGCATTACCATATTACATTGTAATATGGCATACAATATGGTATACCATATTTTATGTAAAAAAAAAAATTAAAACCTAAAGTCATCATCACAATATCGATGCAAGTTCATCGGAATTTTCCACGAATATTCGTCGCATATACAGCATGTGCATCGTAAATTTGGTTTTGAGATATTTCACTTGTCAATATTACCACGAAGTTTCATCACAAGTTGCGACAGACTTTCATCGCACGTTCAGAAACTGCGTCGTAAGTTATTGGCTTGGCATAACTTTTCGTCCTAATTGCGACAAAGTTTCGTCGTAATTGCCACATTTCTTCGTTGTTATTGCAACGATAGTCCGTCATAATTGCGACGATGCATAGGGTTAACCGATATTGAAGGTGGTGACACATGGAGAGACAATTTCGTCGATGTTTCCATGCACACTTGGATCATGGATATAGCAACGAAATTATTTTGACGAAAAAAATTCTTGGCTTTCGTTGAAATTGGGACGGATAAGTGTGGCAATATCAACGAAAAACCATCAAAAATTTTCTCATATGTAATAGTGTAAGTATTAAAAAGGAATATATCAACAAGACCTCCTTTAGGACAAGGTATGGTCATTATGAGTTCACAGTGGTGAAATTTAGGTTGTCAAATGCACCAATTATTTTCATGTGCTTAATGAATGGTGTTTTTCGAGAATATTTAGACAAGTTTGTCATTGTATTTTTTGATGACATACTTATATATTCTAAATCAAAAGAAGAGCATGAGAATCATTTGAGGATGGTGTTGCAAGTATTAAGGGAACATCAATTGTATGCCAAATTGAGCAAGTGCTCATTTTATCTTAAGCAAATTCATTATTTGGGACATATCATTTCAAAGGATGCGATAACAGTGGATCCTGAGAAGATAGAAACCATTAAAGAATGGTCAATGCCAAAGAATGTGACAAAGGTTAGATCATTAATGGGCCTTGCAAGCTACTATAGGATATTTATTGAAGGATTCTCAAAGATTGCACACCCAATCACTTCCTTACAAAATAAGGGTGTGAAGTTTCAGTGGACATTGGATTGGGAAAAGAGTTTCCAACACTTGAAACAATTATTAACAAGTTCTCCAATACTAAGGATTACAGACCCAAATGAATGTTTCATTGTATGCATAGATGCATGTAAAGAAGGACTTGGTGGAGCCCTCAGTCAAAATGGGTTTGTTGTATGTTATGAATCAAGGAATTTGAAGAAGCATGAAAGACACTATTCCATTCATGATTTAGAGTTGGCAGACATAATGCATGCCTTGAGGAAATGGAGACACTACCTCATGGGGAAAAGGTTTGAGCTGAGGACAGACCATAATGGTTTGAAATATTTATTTGATCAACCAACTCTAAACTCTAGGCAAAGAAAATCGTTAGAATTTCTAAGTGAATGTGACTTTGATATAAATCATATCAAGGGGAAAGGGAACAAAGTGGTTGATGCACTTAGCAGAAGAGTGCATGAATTACATGCTACAACCATTGGCATGTACCAATCATATTTGAAAGAAAAAATTATAGAGGTTGCCAAATCAGATTTGCATGAAGAAAGAAGTTGTTGATTTTATTGTCAAATGTTTGGAATGTCAAAAGGTAAAAGTTGATCATAGACACCCAACTGGTTTGCTACAACCGTTACCCATTCCTGAGTGGAAATGGGAAATTGTAACCATCGATTTCATCACCAAACTACCCAGAACAAACAAGCAACATGATTCTATCATGGTAGTGATGGATAAGCTTAATAAAGCTGCCCATTTTATTCCAGTTAATCTCACTCACAAGGAAGCCAACATTGTTGATGTTTATATGAGATAAATTGCTCAATTACATGGCATACCCAAGACAATTGTGTATGACAGAGATCCAAAATTTACCTCAAATTTTTGGAATGTGATGGATTATTTAATGGATTTGGAACAAATTTGAATTTCAGTACAACTTATCATACAGAATCAGATGGACAAACAAAGAGGGTGAATCAAGTGATTGAGGATATGTTGAGGATGTATGTTATGGATAAACCATCAAAATGGGAGGACCACCTACACTTAGTAGATTTTTCTTATAAAAATGGGTACCAAACATCTCTAAAGATGAGCCCATTTGAGGCACTTTATGGCAGAAAGTGAAATACATCGGGAAGTTGGGATAACCCAACATATAGAGTAGTGATTGGGCCAGATTTTCTTAGGGAAATGGAGGAGAAAATGTTAAAAATATAACAAAATTTAAAGGTTGCCCAAGACAGGAAGAAAATCTATGTTGATAAAGGTATACCTCACATGTAATTTAAAGTTGGGGACCATGTATTCTTGAAAGTGAAGGCCAACAGAAATTCCCTGAAGTTGGGAAATTGTTCAAAGTTGGCAGATCGCTATTATGGGTCGTTTGAAATCCTAGAGAAGATTGGTCTAGTATCTTATATGATTGCATTGCCTGCATCTATGCCTGTTCATAATGTATTTCATGTATCATTGCTAAAGAAATATATACATGATGCTAATCATGTTATTGATTGGAATGTGATTCAGGTGGAGCAAGAAGGCACTTTCCAAGTGCATCTGGTACGCATTCTAGACCGAAAAATCAAACAGCTCTGGAATCGAGCCATAGGGATTGTAAAGGTCCAATGGACCTATTACGGTCCTAAGTACACTACTTGGGAGCATGAGGATGCAATGCGGGCAGAATACCCGCATCTTTTTGAGGATTTTGATACCCCTAGGCCAAACCCAATTGTAAATGTAAATAAAAATGTACATAAGATGGTGAGTTGTTGACATCATTTTTGTATGCACCTTCCATGGTATAGTGCACGCATGTACTGCACAGTAAAATGATGAAGTGTGCACATCCTAGGATACTACACACAGTAACTTAAGTGCGTGTGATTTTGAGGCTAGGTAGTCTTTGTGTATATACTTTGTTTTATAGGTTGGTGAGCCATTTTGTGATGATTATGCTGGAGATCCTAGATGTTAAAGGCGAGTGGGCCTATTTTTGTATATGTCTCATCATTAATATAAAATATACTATTGCGCACAGACCGACCACGATAAAAGAGTAGGGGGACTAAAATCCACTAGTTAGGGAAAGTGGGGGATAAAAGTTAAGGAAAAGGAATTAAGCTAGGGAGCTTAAGCCAAAAAGGAATATTATATTAATATTTCTTAAGTATAAAGTATGGATAATTATTTTATCCTAAGTTCTAAGGTTGGGGACCAGTGGGGCAAAGTAGCTCCCAACATGACAAGTTTCAAGTTGGGAACATTCATACATATTGTTTGGACTTAGTTCATTCCTTCCATCATTCATTCATTCATTCAATCATTCCATCATCATTCACACACTCATTGAGATATCATTCGTACCTTCCTGTCATTGTACCTGAACGTGTATCCATAACCATACATGTCTGTGTACTTGGTTAGCTTGTAAGATGGATTGAATAAGCGGGTTGTCAGGCCTGTGGGATATTGAAGAGGTGGGTTGTAAGGCTTGTGAGAAATATCTCTAGGTGAGAGAGTTGTTGGGAATTGATTTATGAATGTGCTAAACTACAACTACAGGGCTCTGAGACTTCATGTCCGGCCTATTGTTGAAGCTTGAAAAGGAAGTGGGGCAGTTGAAGGAATGTTGAGAAAAGAAGGGGCACACTTCCTGGGCTGGGATAGGCATGTGGGGAATGAGGGACTGTAGGCTATTAGTTTGAGTTGGCACATGTGACAGAGTCTTTCCTATTGTCTTAGATAGTCATCCTGGTTAGGAATCCCTTTACCCAGGTGGAGTTTAGTCCCAACTCACGGGTGACCCACTGCTGAGAGTGATGAGCAGTGTGGTCTAAGGCTGGGAGGTTCGTGGAAGTTTTGCACGCAGTTGATGATATTCTTACCAATATAAGTGTCAATTGTGTGATAAATTACATGCTACATTATTATTTACATGTGTATTTTTATGGGTTTATCTTATGTGTGGTTTATAACTATGTTTATATTTATGTGTATTGCTTGTATATGTTGCATTTATATGTTTACTATTATTCAGTATGAATCCGTGCATTTACATAATGTATTTGTCTGTTTACGTTTTATATATAAAGTCTTGCAAGAGTTCTTTGTGTATATGTTTTAATTGCATGTAGTTCAAAAAACTTATGTGGCATAGCTCAGTTAGATGTTGGGTATGTTACATTATGTTGAGCAGAGAATAAAAGTGTTTTTCTCGAGTAGCATGGCCATGGCATGGGTGGTCGGGGATGTTACACACGAGAGGATCATCGATCTGTAGTTCTGTCCTTCAGTAGAATAAATTGTAGACATCTTCACCAAGACCTTCACTGAGAAAAAGTTCCATTCTCTATGCAATCATCTTGGAGTGAAGGACACATTTTCCTAGAAACTATCGGTTCTTCTTTTTACATACATTGTACTTTGAGGGGGGGGTTCCCATGAGGTTTGCCCTCTTTCCTCGTTTATTTCAGTGTATATTTTGCATTTGGGTACCTAACATGGCCTCGTTTTCAGGACCCATTCTTTATTTTCACCATAGTGATGTTCACGAGGGGTGTTGGAGTACTTCACATACACCTAATATTTATTTTCCTGAGGTTTTCCCTATGTTTATTAGTCATTATCCAGTCTCCTATAGTTTAGGGAGAATAGTATCTTCAGTTCACACTTTAGCTTGATCAGTTGAGTGGAGTCTAGATGCCACATTGGGATTATCACCATGCAACATTGGGATCATCACCAACTAATCTGCATTATCCTTGAAATCATCACCAGACTAACGCATTACGCATGATTCCCTGAACTCCTCCTCATTTCACTTTGTTTCAGTCAGTTAACTGAAGACTGAGAGATTAGTTAACTCATAATAGGTGGTAGTTCACTCCCATAACTTCCTGAGTGATCCAAGTGGATATCAGTGGCCACCCACCTATTCCATGGGCTCAAAAAATAGTTTTCCATCTTGGCGGTTTTTCAACAGTCTTTTGGGTTCCAAACTTTTGGGGTCGTTTTGAGGCCCTAAATGATGTTGTTTGGGGATTTGGGGCCCAAGTGACTCTTTAAGTCACTAACCTAGGCCAATATAAAATCGTTGTTCTTGGTTAGACCTTTCCAATGGTGTATCGAGCACCCCAAATGGAGATAGCATGAAAAAGTTATGCCCCTGAGAAGTTGATGTATCAACAACCCCCATCGAGGCCCGCAAACCTTTTGGATTTTCATATTCCAGGGTTAGGGTTTTGGATTTTACTTATGTTAAAAATTCCTTGGGAGCCTCACTATATGTATCATTTTCTTGCAAATGCGAGTAGCCGTCACATCTCTTCTCAGAGATAAGCTGCCACCATTCTAGCGAGTCTTTCACTCTGTATTTTTACAGTCTTTGTACATTTTCGCTCATTAATAGAAAATTGTGTATTATTGTATATTTGTGTTTATGGTTGTATATATGATACATTTATGTTATACTATTGGATATCCGAGATATATCTGTACATTTATTTATTATATATCCGCTCTCATTTTGTGCCAAAAATAATCTGGATCAGTGGTATCAGAGCAGGTTGTTCTTGATATTTTTTTTTAGTTCATGTCCCCGACAAGGTCTGTGTATAGAAATTTGGGTCTTGAGCTTGTCTCTCTTGAAGACAATCGCTCTCGCACAACCAAGAAACCCTCCATGGCGAAAGAAAATAAAAACGACGGAGAAGATGATTCTATCAATCTGTTGCTTGAGCAAGCTCTCACATGATAGAGGGACGAAATGATGGAGAATTTTTCCCACATCCTTCAAAGTATGCCAATAGAAACAGACACATATTCATCAAACAACCACTTTGGAAGAACCTCTCCTTTCAAGGTATAGGTTAATTTTGATATTCCCATATTTGAAGGTCAGATAGATGCAGATGCACTAGACAAATGGTTAAATCTGCTAGAAGGTTATTTCTTTGTTCACCATTTTTCCGACAGGGAGAAGATCACCTTCGCACTCCTTAAATCTCTCCCCCATGCCAAACATTGGTGGGAAACTTACTAGGAGAAAATTTCCACATAAGAGTCTGGAATATATGGGGTCGATCCCACTTGAGATTTTTTTGTGGACATGGTAAAGGAACAATATTACCCTGTTGGAAACTATGAGGACTAGTATATGATATGGACCACACTACGGCAAGAGAGGGGCCAATCAGTTACGAAGTTCACCAATACCTTCCATACCTTGCACACTAAGTTGGGTATCAAAGACTCTGAATGGCATTTGGTTCTAAAATACCATGGGGATCTACATAGACACTTCTAAACTAAAATCGATTTTCTGGACATCTCATCACTCTGTGTTGCTTATCGATATGTTGTTAAAATCGAGCAGAAATTTAAGCACCAAAACAAATGGGATTTTGGGTCTACAAATACACAACAACGAAAGTATGATAAAGATGACCCTAACAAACAGTCTCTCGAAAACTAGTCCAAGCCACAGGAAAAGAAGGGTCACAGGAAGACAAAGAAGGACACCAGAAAATGGTGCGATTTCCACAAAATACGCTGGAAAAACACCAATGAATGTCACTCAAAACAATCATTGGTGGCTGAGATCAAAGACAAGGAGCCAAACCATGATTCATAATCTGATTCTGAAAATACTGGTAAAAGACAGATCATTGACGCAGACCCCATTGTTATTGTCATGATCGCAACAATTCAACCAGAAGAACCATCAGATCCAAAAGATGGGGAGTGCCTTTTTCATTCACAGATGTGGGTGAAGGGGACCTCACTACATTTTTTGTTGATAACAGAAGCTAGAAGAACCTCATCTCAGTAGAGGCATTCAAACATTTGGTATTTTCGAAAACACCACACCCACAACCATACAACATCGGGTGGCTTCGCCAGGGACGAGCTCTTTGTGTCAGCCAGCAGTGTTGATTATCATATGGCATCCAACCCTTCAAGGATGAGGTACTATGTGATGTTTCCCCACTGGATTTCTGTGATGTTCTCTTGGGGCATCAATATATGTAGAAATGCCATGTTGTTTATGAGTCTCGACCCCAAGTGTCGTTGTTTCTTTGGGGGGTCATCTCTACAAAATACCATAGCTAATTCCTACTATTGTTCCACCTAAATAGTGTCTCAAGGTAGTATCTCATACTACAAAATTTAGCTTCTTCACAATCTGTTCAAAAGGGGAATATAAGGTATTGCAACCACTATAGCCTCAACCCAAGCACCTTCTATCCAATAGAAGCAGGTCAACAATGTTGGGTATGTGTTATATTATTTACACGAGTAGTAGTGTCTGAGCGCTTGCGCTGGGCATGTAGGGGGGTTAGAGCCCCTTGCGCGGGGGTTCGGGGGCAGCGCCCCCGAAATTTTTTTTTCGGGCCGACATATTTCCAGGACTACATGATATTAGGTGGTTTTTCGGCACATGGTTTTTTGCCGATGGTTTTCTATTTCCAGTTAAGGAATTAGGGTTTTGGATTAATCCAGGTCATTGGGTTAGGGTTTTGGATGCCGCTAGCTCCTATATGTATATTGTATTGTAAACAATGTAAAACAGTGTATGAATATAATATATGCTGGTTTTCCCGGTTTGGGTTTCTAGGTGAAAAATCTCTGTGTAATGTTTGTGTTTTCCATTGTATCTTTTCTGTTCTTTTCTGAATAACACTTTGCAGTAGATATTGTACAAGGTTAGAATTTACAAACAAGACTGTAGCAAAGTGAAAATTAGATTCCTTTTGCACACAAACATCTCATGTAGCCTGACTGGTTGAACAGATTCAACCCTGCCAGCAATAGGTTCATGACATCCTTCCACAAACCAAGCAACGTGACATCTCTAGCAAGGTAAGCAACTCACCAAAATTTAGATTCAAAAAACGCTTCCCCCTCTCCCCCAGGAAATCAATGCAATGGAGACCATTTCTTCCTAAGGAGGGAGGATTGATCTAGGTGGATATCAATGGCCACCCACCTATTCCTTGGGCTCAAAAAACATGTTTTCATCTTGGCAGTTTTTTGGGTTCCAAACTTATGGGGCCATTTTGAGGCTCTAAACGAATTTTTTGGGGATTTGGGGCCCAGGTGACTGCCAAAAGCACTAACTTGGGTCAGTCTAAAATATTTATTCTTGGTTAGACCTTTCTAATGGTGTATCGAGTGCCCCAAACAGATATCGTATGCAAAAGTTATGCCCTCGGGAAGTTGACGTATCAACTACCCCCATTGGGGCTTGCAAACCTTTTGGATTTTCATCTTCTGGGGCTAGGGTTTTGGATTTTACTTATGTTAAAAAGGCATTTGGAGCCTCATTGTAGGGATCATGTTCTTACGAATTCGAGTAGCTGTCACATCTCTTCTCAGAGATAAACTGCCACCATTCTAGCGAGTCTTTCACTATGTATTTTTACATTCTTTGTACATTTTCACTCATTAATAGAAAATTGTGTATTACTGCATCTTTGTGTTTATGGTTGCATCTCTGATACATTTTTGTTATATTATTGGATATCCGAGATATCTATGTACATTTCTTTATTATATCTCCACTCACATTTCATGCCGAAAATAATCCGGATCACTGAGTGATCCAGGTGGATATCGGTGGCCACCCACCTTTTCCGAGTGGCTCAATACAGTTTTCTGGCAATTTTGGCAATTTACTATTTTTAGTAGGTTTTAACTTCTGGGGCCATTTTGAGGGCCTAAATGAAAGTTTTTTAGGATTGTCCCAACTTAATTATAGTCAAAGACATTATTGAGGCCCCAAAATGAATCTCCTTAGCGATACCTTTCCTGTGGGATATCATATGCCTAAAATGGAGATCATATGAAAAAGTTACGACCTCGAAAAGTTAATGTACTAACTTACCCAAACGGGGCCCACATGACTTTTGGTGCTTCATCTCCTAGGGTTAGGTTTTTGGATGTCTAGGGTTTTTTTCATTCTTTTTTATTGTAAAAAGGCCTTTAGAGCCTCATTGTAATCATCTTCTTGCGAATGTGAGTAGGCATCACATCTCTTCTCATAAATAAGCTGCCACCATTCTAGCAAGTCTTTCACTCTGTATTTTTACAGTCTCTATACATTTATTTCATTAATAGAAATCATGAATTACTGTATATTCATGTTTATGGTTGCATCTATGGTACATTTATGTTATATTATTGAATATCTACGATATCTCTGTGCATTTCTTTATTAAATCTCTGCTCTCATTTCGAGCCAAAAATAATCCAGATCACTGAGAGACTAGACTAGGTAGCGGTTTACTCCCATAATTGATAGTGTGTGTCCAGATCACTCTAGACCACCACTATGGTGCATTGTATTCTCCTCCAGTGCACATTAGTTGAGTTATATAGAGTATATCATGTGTAAATTATCATTCATTTAGGTTAATGAGAATTCTTCCATTCTTTCTCTCTTGCTTCTCTTTTCTCATATTTTCTCTGCAACTATGTATGTCAATTCCTAGCTAGATCTATTATGTGCAGAGTCAACACATTTATAGTAAGGGATCATATTAATTCTATGGGGTTGGTACACGTTTTTGCACATGATGTGAATATTTTAAAGGATCTTTTCCAAGGGCCCCTATCCTTTGAATAAGTATCAAACATGGTACAAGATGAACCAGACAAAGAAAGACTACACATAGAAGAGGAAGAAAGAAGAAAGATAACTTAGGAAGAGTTTGAATTACTTTTGGCCAAGGAAAAAGAGGCAGAAGAGGAAAGATAGAAAGAAGAGGCAAGAAAATAATAAGAAATATATAATAAGGCTATGGAGGAAGATGAAAAAATCAAACAAAGAGAGAAGCAAAAACAAGAAGAATCTAATAAAAATGTAGAGGAAGAAAAAAAAAGAAAAAAAAAAGGGAAGAGTAAGAATCAAAGAGAAAAATGGAGGAGGACAAGGAAAGAGCCAAATTATGAGAGCGGAGGAAAAATGATGAAGTAGTTCAAAAGGATACTGAAGAGAAAAAGAAAACAGAAAAATGGAAGATGTGGCCCAAAAAGAAGCAGAAGAAGAAATGAAGAAGGAGGAGGAAGTAAAGAAAAGAATGGAAAAAATCAAGCAAAAGAAAAGGGAATAAGCAACCTGAAAAGTTGTAGAGTAAGAACAAAAGAAAAAGGAAAAAGAAGAAAAGAGAAAGAAAGAATCATAACATAGGAAATATGATAAAGCAGAACTAAAGAAGAAAAGGCAATAAATGAGAAAGAAAGAGGAAGAAGAAAACATAAAAAGGGAATAAGAAATAAGGAATAAGAATTAACAGAGGACGAGAGTAAACATAAAAGGAAAATTGATGATGATAAAAATAGAGGAGCAAGTCTTAGCACTGCCAAAGGACTTACACTGATAAATACACCTATCCATGTTGGTACCCCTCAGAGCTCAATACTAGGAAACTTCTCCTATTCTTCTCAATTGATAGAGTTGGAATTTGTTATGGTAGTTGCAGGCAAGTATTATTACAAAAATTCAAAAAGAGGAATTGAGAAAATATCAACCAAAAGGAAAAGAGGTGAATACCCCCCCTAGAAAAGTATCTTCTGACAAAAAAATCTCATGGAAAATAGGATCAACTCCTCAAGTTAATGTCGTGGGTAATTCCTCATAATTAAGTGCATTTCCATGGGTGATCCAGGGGATCAAATTTTGCTCAAAATTCAAAGTTCTCAGAATCGCTTCAAATCGAATGAGAGTGTAGGCCTCATCGTCATGAACCCAACACAACTTGTTTGGGTTCAAATGAACGTCGGATGAGAGAGATATCGTGTTCTGTTCAAAATGACAAATAGACAAAAAAAATGTGCTGACTATACAGTTTGTATGGATGCGGACGTGGTAGACCGTATGACACATGGCAGGGCCATTCGACACATGGTAGATGTTGGTTGGTAGTCATGTGGATGAGTTGGTGTATGACACGTGTCATTGGTGGTGAATGAAATGCTAACATGTGGCCCACTCAATGGCTTCCACGTGTCACCCTGGCATTGGTTTAAAATATATGTTGTTGGCCAGATTCGACCCTGCAACCTCCGGGTAGGGGTAATGATTTGGGAAGGGCCGCCTAACTGACGCACCCACAAGTGTTTCTTGTTATATATATGTTAAACAATATATATAAATTGCAATAGTTTTGGTATGGGGCGCGGTCCGGGCCGAGGCTTAGCCCCCGTCCCCCCCGACCCCTGGTCATGTGTGTATTCAATATAACCACTGGCGCGTGCCTCCAAACTGTTACCATATGGTTTAAAATGTGGCCCTTTTTATGTATTGTGTGCTGTCATATGGTGCTTCACATGCCCACGGTCCTAGGCGGTTAGGGGATAGCGTGTAATCGTCCTACAGTTCACACCATTTGTGCGGTTGCACCCGGTGATGAGTTTTAACACATATATGTGCATGGGGGCTAGGTTGAGAAGCAAGAGGTGCATTTTGGCAATCCAGAGATAGAAAGTTTGAAGGGGAACTTCCAGGAAACCTATCTTCTTCAATTTTTGGCCAAACGAGGTGCCAAAAAATCCCAGCTAGGGGGTTTTGGATGTTCTGAAGCCATTGGAGCCATCTATTTGGCATTTTGAGCATTGTAAAGAACATATTTTATCACTTTGATAAAATAATACAAAAGATCCATTGGAAGCTGGATCGGGAGATGTAGCCCAAGAGAGGGGTGAACTCCTTTATCATTTACTGTGTTATGTGTTTTTTGTTCACTGTTATTTGCTGCTATTTATATGCATCTTAAATGTGTAATTTCTATAAAAGTTATGTTTTCATAATTGATCCATTTGCATAAGAACACTTGAATTAAAACTTGCAAATATTTTCAAGAATATAAGTCTTCATCATTTTTAGATCAAGTTGGTATCAGAGCATAGGATTTTAAAGACTTGATTATTTGCAAATGTTTTGTTTTCTGATGCTCACAAGGTTGAAACTCACAAGAGGAGAAGGTAAACTTGTAGAGCCAAGTTCTCATCCTTCAAGAAGAAAGATTATATCATCACCGCAAGCTTCAAGGAGGCATTCACCAAGTATGGCTCATGAAGAGAGTCATGAACATATTCCTACTGAAGATGAAGATCTCAGAAAGGCTTTCATGGAAATGAGAGAAATGATGAAACTCTTGATGGAAGAAAGGAATACAAGTTTGTACGATGAAGGATCCAACCCTTCAAAGCATAAGGGAGACAGTGGTGATAAAACTCCAAATGGAAATGGAGGGAATGGTGCTTCTCCACCACCCTCACCTCCATTTTCTTCTTCTTCTTCTTCTACCAGTTCAAGACCTCTTCCAAATTCTCCAAAAGGACATGGTAAAACTCCTTCACAAAATCCTTTGTTAAAGCTTGATATTAAATTTGAATTGCCAATGTACAATGGAGAGATAAATGTTGAGAAATTAGATAATTGGATTCGTTAGATTGAGGTGTATTGTAGGATACAAAAAATTCAAGATGATGAAACTAAGATTCAACTTGCTTCTTTAAGATTGTATAGTGTATCACGCATTTGGTGGGAAGCCAAGACTCAAGAGGACATGAAGAAACATGGTAAAATTTTAACCTCTTGGAATGATTTTATTGTTGCAGTTAAAAAACAATTTTACCCATTGGCATATATGCAAAAAGATACTATGGATTGGCAAAATTTTAGACAAGCTAAAAGACAAAATGTGCAAAGATTTACTCAAGAATTTAGGAGAAGAGCTTTGGTTTTGGGAGTAGATTTGTCTTCTCAAACAACTTTACTCAAATACATTGGAGCTTTACATAGTTATTTGAGACATACAATACTCATGTTTAATCCTTCAAATCTAGATGAAGTTCGTGTTCAGGCCACTCATTTGGAAGCAAGAGAAAGGAATGACACTCATGGGGGTAACAAGAAGCCTTTCAGTCATGGAGACAAAGGAAAGAGGAAGTTCAAGGGCAATGGAAAAAAGAACATTGTTGTTAAGAAAGAGGGAGAAAAATTTACATGCAAACATTGTTCAAAAGATGGCCATGATGAAGACCATTGTTGGAAACTTCATCCTAAAAGAAGACCCAAAAAGTTTGGCAACAAAGGGAAGTCAAAGACTGCTGCAACC
>ML784358.1:654854-671048 GCA_009831015.1 Picea engelmannii
AGATCCTTCTAGAAGCGGAAGCTTCTATTAGGTCTTCTTACATCCGCCTTATTCTATTTTATTGAAAGGTCTTATTAATATTGACCTTTATTACATCTGAATACATTGATCTACCTATGTGCGGGTTAGGACCTTAACAGAATATGAAACGATAAGGTGTAACTTCCATCTGAAATGATGGTAGTTACATAATGTAAATAGAATCTCGTGGTTTACAAAAGAGATCTCTATCAAAGATGAAGGGACTTTTTCCCATTGTAGAAATAGATGATACTATTGTTATAGGACTAATCGGTAAGTGCAGACACTAACTGATCTCCCTAGATCCACTTAGATCTAGAACAAAACACACCAGAACATGACGCTTTCCTTAAGTTTTAGATATTGAATTTACTAACTAAAGAGGGATGAGTGACATACCATTTAAATGTTGCTTCCTCTTGCATCGCCATCCTAGCTCCGTTCCAATGCTCATACAATGAATAACCTACAAAAGAACACAACCAACCAAAGTGATAGTAATAGCATAAACTCAATATAAACCTATGTATGTGATCAAGGAATCATACAATAAAACACAACAAGCTTTATAGGAAAGAATCATATTATTGTATCATATTAAATGTGAAAGATATATTACAACCATGGCCTTGATGTCGTAAGGTCCCTTCCAACTGTCCTTCGTTCCCCACACACTTTTTTCTCCAAGGATTATGAAACCATCGATCTGACAGCTACTCACAATCTATCTTGACAAAGCAAATCTCAAAGCCACTCTAACCAAGCTAACAATCCCAAGCCAAAAACAACTTAGCCAATCCAAAAAGTTCCAAGCTCAAAAGCTAACTTTCTCCATGAGAGCTCCTCTCCTTTTATAAGTTGAAGAGGACAAGGTGAGGATCTTAGGATGATCCTACTAAATCATGAAAGCGATTAAGATCCAAACCATTCGGATGCCACCTCACCATGGAAGTTTCTCCTTCTAGAAGATTCGAGAAAGCGCTCATTTTTCCCACGTGTAAGCATTCTCGCACCCTGCCTATAGAGAAACCTGCGAACCTCTCGCAACCCAGATATGGTGCAACCTGTGAGAATCAGGAATTCTCGCACCCTAATACATAGGCAGCCTGGGAAATTCCTTTTTTATAAGGTTTTTACATAGGAAAATGCAACTTCTTTTCTCAGGAAAAGTTCTTCTCCCTTCTTTCTTCAGGAATTCAGACCACTAACCCCTCTGAAGGAAACATATAGGTTTACATCACTTATAGTCATAGGGATGACGAAAATAATGTGTAACAGAGAGCCCCCCAAAGTATGAAGTTAGAACAAAGTGATAACTGAAATACTTTGTCAAGTGTGTGTAGGGAACAAGGAACAATCGGCCGGAAACCCACCAACAAACAAGGAAATACAGTACAATAATATATCATCGCTGAGGTAGGCATTCCCATACTCATAATACAAATGACTCAGAGCCTAAATGTCGACATGCAAAGATCCATGTCAAGTAAGACAAGTCATGGCCACCAAACATACACTGTGGATCCATGCCAATATGACTCAAATCTTAACATAGCCACCAAAAATACACTGTGGATCTATGTTTTAAAGACTCGAATTTGAACATAGGCATGGGACATACAATGTGGATCTATGCAACAGTACACTAAATATACTCCAATGCAACCTGGATCTATTAGAAAATATCCAGGGTCTTCATCTCTGCCACTCTATAGTACGAATCTAACCATGTGAATACATGTGTTGAAGTCAAAAACGGTAGAAACCACTTGATTACCGATCATTAGTGTATATCATTAACAAGCGCGAGGGAAATCACCATTAATGTCAATGACTCCCAAGGTACACTAGTACAATCCAACGAATGTGAATTAATGAGCTGAAGTCGAACACTCAATGGAATCTCTCGATCAGGGGTCAGTAATGAAAACCCACTGTCGAAAGTGAGGAAACCTGCCATTGAGGCATGCAAGTTCCAAGGTACCAATTAGTTTCTAAGTCTAATTCTTGGATAATGAGTTGAATTCGACAAGAAAAGACTCATCACAGGAGGGCCTTAATGTATCCCACATCAATGACACGAAACGGGTAACAAGATTTAGATCAGAGTAACAAGTAATTCAGGACTGACTTAGGGATGGTCGATGCAACAGAAGGCTTAAAGACTGTAGAAATGGCCGATGTGATAGAAGGATTTTTGGGTTGGACATATTTTTGAACATATTGACGACACGACAACTGTCTTGGAAATACTGACTCAACAACAAGGATCACAGACCAATTTGTAATCTTATAGGAGTATGATCAAGAGACAAGTGGATTTTCCAACCTAGACACAAGGCGAGTGAAAGGGTGTCATGTTCAAAAGCAACTCTTCCATGGAATACAGGTTTAGACACAATTCTTTCCCAAATTCCCCCCCCACCATTTCTGGCGAGTACCTCTTTATTTTTACGCAAGCTTGAGGAGGATAACATATGCTTGTTGATGTAATCTCATCCTTTGGATGAGTCCTTCGAGGTATGTTTAACGAACCCTAGGAAGGAGTGGTTCGGTCCCATATGGGCCTTTTGATGTTTATTTAATGAGTCCAAAGAAAGAAAACTCATGGGTTTTTCATGTTTAGAGAGTCTGAAAAACACTTAAAGAGAACTCTCTCAGTTCCTTTTTCATAAAGTAGTCTAATGAGACCAAAAAAGAGATAAATTATCGCTCAACAGACGTTTTCTTCAAATACTTTAACGAGCGTGAAAAGAACAAGGTCACTCGGAAATATTTTCATGTTTAAAGAGTCTGAAAAGAGCTTAAAGGGAACTCCAGGGGGTTCCTTTTTCGTATAAAATTTACGAGTCCGAAAAAGTGATAAAAGTATACTCGGTTACATTCTCATTGATTTACGAGAACGAGAAAGAACAAAGACTAAGCTCGGTAACTTATTCTCATGTATTAACGAGCATGAGAAAGAACAAAGACTAAGCTCGGGGTTGTTTTTATTTTTATGCAAGCTTTAAAACAAAGAAAAACTATGCTTGGGATAGATTTTAATTTTTACACAAGATTAAAAACTAAACAAAACTATGCTTGGACCTGGTTTCATTTTTAGACAAGATTGAACCAGAGGATACTATGCTTGAGGTAGGTGGTTTCATTTTTACACAAGCTTGAACCATAGAAAACTATGCTTGAAACTTCCCAACGCATGGTTGGTACTTAGCCCCTAGCTTAAGAAGCTAGTGGCTCTAAATTCAGCATGAAGTCCAGAGGTTGTAAGCAAATGCCCCCCTGTTGGCAGCCATTTCAATTTTTCAATTGCCCTATAAGCTGCCTACACCTTTGTCTTCTGAACTTCAAATTATCGTCGCATTTTGCAAATAAACGATATTTTCATTCTTTGCGACATTTGCAAATTGGTCTCCATTTAGTTTTCACGACTGTAAGCGTGAAAAATCCTCCATCGTCACTCGAACTGTCATGATCTTTTATTGATATTTTGAATGGCACTTACCTTTGGATTACCATTAAGTGGCTAAGACATTTTCGAACTGTCCCTATTGCCTATTCTTACTTTAATTGCACAACTTGATTTTTATTTAATTGGTAAGGCATTGAGCATGTGAATCTATGGGTTATACTTATCTTTATAAATTTCATAGGGGTCATAGTTTACTCTGTTTTATATGATGTGATCCTTATTGTTATAGTTATTGCCTTGTCGATTTTATGCAAACGATTGTCACAATGTTTTAAACCTTTGATTATGCAATGGCACGTTGGTTAAACATATGGGTTTGATTTCACATTTGAATATTCATGGTTTGAAATATGGTAAATGGCGCATTGGTATATCGTTTATCGTTTGATTTTTGGGTCGACTGAATGATGTGATTTGAAATATATTATGATTGTTTCAGCAGAGGGTTAATACACTGGTTGTACTTTGCAATTACTATTTTGCATGGCGGTAAGTGATTCCACCCCCCTCACACGCGCATATTGAATGCCTCCCCTTTGATCGTTCATAGTGGTTACACCGAATGACCCTGTGTGCTGGTGTTTTCGACCCAATCCTTACTATGTGCCCACATCATGGCTCTAGTTGTGAGGACTGAACCGAATGGTAGCCAGGCTCTGTTAATGTTCGACAGTGCCTGTGCTGACCTTGAAGAATTTGGGTGGCTCTCGTTTATACAGAAATTTGATGGTTTTAACCTCGGCGTTGCTAGGCAATTCGCATTGACCTTTGATGGCTGTCGAGCCAAGGTCGGGGATGTTCAATTGCAAATTGATGAGAAATTTCTCAGTTTAGCTACGGGTTTACCTATCACTGGGCAGAGATGGTCCAAAAACTGCAAGGTAGAAGAGGTCCCTTGGAATTTGCTCTTTCAGTCGCGCAAGGTTAGTTCCTGTGACAAGGGTTTGCCTGTGACCATGCTGAAGCAACGATGGAATGACTTGTTGATGGTTATCAAGCAGTTCATCACCTGTGAGGGTCGGTATGGATTTTTTTTCTTACACCACCTTTGTCTGATTATGGTTTTTATGGGTTTTGAGCTTAATATGCCATACTATCTGCATAGAAGCCTGTTCAAAATGTCTAAGAAATATAAAAGGAACCAGGCTGATAGCAGCCTCTTTCACTATGGGCTAGTTAAAATGATTGTTGTTTGTCACCTGGGATTACACCGAGACTGTTGGAATGATTTTCTTGCGTGCAATAATTTTGTGGATTCAGATCCACCACAGGTTGACAAACCTGTGGTGAATGAGGATAAAGCTATACCCCCAATTCCCTATAGTATCCTTTTAACTAAACCCTTACCCGACTCACCTTTTGACCTACCCCACTCTGTGACCAAGGATGTCGAATCTGTTAAGACTGTGGAGAGAAAGCCTAAAGCCAAACCTACTACAAATGCCAAAGAAAAAAAGAATGCTCGACTAATCTCTCGAATGGCGAGGAATAAACCCAAACCCCTTGTCAATCCTGACCCGATTGTGCTGAGTGAGGACTCTGATTCAGAGATTGAACATTTTTTGGCAAGTGAGTATCCCTATTTCAGAAGGCTTGTGTGCCAACCCCCCATATGACTTCGTGTCAAACTTACCACCTTGCTTGCAAAATGACCCAGATTAACCTGGCATTAAGCTGCCATGTGATTCCCCCGGTCATATATCTAAACCCTCTCCTGCTCTGTCGAAGTCTACTGTGCTACCCTGTGATCAGTGCAGCTTATGGTTAGAAAGATACTATCTTGATGTGCCTATGCTACAGTCAAAGATTAAATCTTTGGAGGACCAGGTTACACTGCTTACCCGTCAAAATGCTGAATTGCAAGCCACTGATAAAAGACAAAGAACGACAAGCTCCATTTTATTCAAAAATGTGGAATCGGCCACAGCTGTGGTGAATTCTAAGATGGCGTAATTGGTTAGCCTTGTCACACAGGTATGTGTAATATCAATCATTTTTGTAAATAGTATGATTTTTTATAACAATTCAAGTTTGGTTTGAATAGCTCTGTTCAGCATTGATTGGTTTTGTTACATTGTATACTTAGCCTTGCTTTGACTGAATGGAATTATGTTTATTTTCGATTAGATTTCAATCGATCTGATTTGATTTGATTTGGATTTGAGTTGTTTGATTTTAGCTCAAATGAATGCTCTATCAATTGGAGTCGTTTGTATCTGTTATAGACACAAGATGTTTCTCCTATTTCGATTCCGAACACGATCACATTTCGTTTTGATTTTGTTATGATGTATATGCTTTGATTAGTAACAAATGTAATATGGTTAACTGTTGCGATTTTATTTCCATATGACTTTCGACCAACTCGAATACAGTTTGGATTGTTGTTAATATGATTTCACCCAAATCGTGGATGGATTCAATTCGTAACAGTTATGTGAAACCCAGCTGATTAATTCGTTGTGGTTTGTTGTTGAACGACCCTGTTACCAGTTAGATTTGTAATGAATATTCAGTTACAAGTTGATTTGTTAAACGAGATTGGATTCACTGTTATTCTATATTCAGCTCAGTCACGATTTGTTTCTATTGTTACCTAGTTTACGATTATCACTTCTGTCGACTTGGTGATGGTTGTGATCATCATTTGACCCTGTCTGTTGATTGTATAACGCCCAGCGATAGAAATCTATGGCGAATTTTGTTTGATATTATGTTGTTATATTTACCCATGATCGTAACAGCCTTGCTATCTTTATATTAAATTAAAACGACATGAATCTTATGCTGCATTTTTATAGCCATAACAAATGGATTATGATTGTGTTGGATTACATCGTATCACACACAATATGACTCATTATGGATTTCATGTGATATGGAACAGTCTTGTTACTGTTTGACCCGATTTTATTGTGAAAGAAAAACAGAGTATTCTTACCCCTGTTTTCCATTGAATCATTTTCGATTTTGTTTAATTTGAATAATAAAACCATTTGAATCATTAGTGATTTGTTCTCAATGTTTATTGTTTTGGATTATTTAAAAAAAAAAAATTGATTTGATTTCTATCTGATCCTGTATGCTATTTTAGACTAGCTACAGAATCAGATGATTCTGTAGCTAAGTCTGTAGAGTCAATTTTTTATTGTTTTTCTAATGAAATATCTTTCTAAATTGATATGTTTGGTCTATTGCAGATGAATTCGAAATTGCAGTGGATATGATGAGCAGTTAGGGGATATTTCAAAGATTTTACTTGCATCTTATTTTCCTAGTTTAGTTGATTTTGGGATATTTCCCAGATTATGTAAAACTGTTTGATATTATCCACAGGGAGGTTTACCCTGTGGAGAAACTTATAAATACTTATCATTTTTGTAATAAGATTCATCCTCATTCGTGGGAGAACAAGGATATGGAGTTTTAATACAGACTAAAGCAGAAATTGGTGTTTTAATACAGCTTTAGCTTCTCATTATATCAATATTTTGTTTCATGTTGTGTATATCAATTTGTATCTGGTTAATGACTACTTTAGATATCTTAATCATGTGCAAATGATATAATTTTAATCATTGTAATTCATATCTGGTTTCTTCCAAGTGTATAAAAGACATAACAATTGTTTAGTTCAGTTTGTGAATGACAGGTTTATCTTCTTCATAAGTTGAATTATCAAATATAAGTTTTTGCATAACAGGTTTCCCTTATTGCAGAGATTTATAAATCATAAGATTGTTATGATTTTTTATGTCTTGTTTGTCTTGTTAACAACTCAAAGAGCAGCGCAGCCGATCGTTTACGAAAATCTTTTGGGATCAATCCGGTGCGAGTTTCCTTCCTCCGACCAGCTTCAGAGTTATCATACACGGGACAAATTAGAAGTGCTTCCAGGTCAGTTAATCTTTTCTTTGTTGTTTTCATAAGTAGTTTAATTCAGATATAAGCTTAGTTAGATTTATATTAGATTGTTTAATTTCAGTAAATATATTAGATCGTTTAATTTCGGTAGTTTTATTTCTTTTTCATAAAATATAAAAAATCAAAAAAGATTCCTTGTTGTCTTAGGGCAGAAAACACATGAGTTTTGCAGGTTTTAATTAAATTTGTAGGTTTTTTATAGTGTATATTTGTGAATAAGTAATATTGCAACTAGTAATTAGATAGTTGATTTGAGTTATTATAATATTAATTGGTAGATTGTATAATAGAATAGTTAAAGTAGTTTATATTTAATTTTAGTTTAATTTAGTAGTTTGTTTTAATTAGATTAGTGTATTAGTTTGTTTTTTTATTTATTGTTAGTTAGTTTAGTTTCTTGTATATTAGTTTTAGTTAGTTTTAGTTAGTTTTATTTGTTTTAGTTAGGTTAGTTAGTTTAGATTAGTTTTCTCTTTGGTTTTCTTAAGACCTTAGAGCGGCCAACGGAGCCGTTAAACTCGTCAGGGTGGTTCATTCCAAACGACTTGGGTTATTTAGACAACCCCGGACTGGTTCCACTCTCTCAATTGACGGACGGACAATTTCGCCCGTCAACACCCCCAAGCTTCGTTTCATCCAACTGGAAAGGAGAATGAAATGAAGCTTCAAATACTAGATGAAGGAATTGACTCAAATAGAGAGGGGGAAAACCATTTCATTTTTTAACGAGCTTGACATAGAAACAAGAACTATGCTTGTAACCTCTGTTTCATTTTTTAACGAGGTTTCTTTAGAGATGGAAAAACTATCCTCGTAAGTGGTTTCATTTTTTAACGATCTTGAAATTGAAAAACTATGCTCAAAGACCTCTGTTTCATTTTTTAACGAGGTTGCCTCAGAGACGCAAAAACTATCCTTAGACTCTCTTCTTGATCATGGATTCCAAGAGGACAAGGCTCTGGAAGGACACCGTGTCAAGGGACAAAACTCAGTCATGGCTTCCAAGAGATCTTCACTGGATGGAAGAAAAATTCTCTGGAAGGAACACATGTCGAGGGTCTTGACAGGGGTAAGGAGATCAAGCTCCAATAGCCCTACCGAAGAGATCACCATGTCAACTACTGGATCTAAATCATCGTAAGTTGAAGTCATGGGAGACAATGCCACATAATTGACCTATGACAAGGGCGATACCATCTACATATAAGAACCATTCAGGGAGGCAATCCAAGAGGGGTCAATGAATGAAAGTTGATCAACAGTCACAACCCGTCTATCGTGAGGGAAAGATATCACACGAAAAAGAGTAGACACAATAGCTTTCATGGAATAGAAATAATCTCACCCAAGGAGTAAAGCAAAATCCAAGGGGTCTTGAACTACCATAATGTCGATAAAGATAGTTTTCCCTCCCAAAGTTATAGGAAACTAGGGAAGGGTCCCTAAAGGTTGATTGGTTCTTATGTTAAAACATAACAGATTCTGTGTAACCGGTGCAAGTGAAGGACAACCCAAAGCTTTCCAAGTAATAGAGGACAAAATACTAATAGACGAACCTTCATCTATCAGCATCTGAGGAATGTCCCGACCACAAACCTGCACTGTAATTTGGAAAGGAATGTGAGAGGGAAGATGAGGTCCAGTTAGCACACCCTAATCAAAATCGATGGCCTCATTACTTGGAGGGGGTCCTCCGGGAGAAGGAGGAATATCCCCCGACACGGTAGAGTCTGTATCAACAAGAAAAACGTGGGCAGTATCAGGTTTACTCTCGAGCGGGAGAGTAGGATCGACTGATGATGGGATCAAATCGACCATGCAGACACTCTTTGGATGAAGCGTGGGACTAACCGGGGAAGGGACCAGATCAATCACTTTGTCAATTGGTTCAACTAAGGATGTGACCAAATTAACCACTTTATCAACTGGATTGATCGACGAGGGAACCAAATTGATCATTCAATCAACTACAGGTGGGTTGAGAGAAAGCTTGTGATAAGCAGCTAGAAGTTGAGGCTGTGAAACAGTCATGTCTTCCAGAAATTTCGAGGCTTCGTCCATATGAGAACAAAGGTGAGTGAGATGACTCCCTTTGCATAACATACATGAGAACTTAACTCTACTTTTCTTCTTCCCAACCGTATCATGACTGGTTGACGGGCAGTCGTCAGCATGTTGTTTAGAGGCTAATGACATGGGTTGGCGAGGGTGTGTAGACCATGCTTCTATAACCTTAGATAGACCAGGGCAATCCTTAAGAAGATGGCTACCCTTACAAAGACTACAAGTGTACTTGGGCTTACGGGTTGTTTGGGTGATCTTGAAATCATCAACACTCCCAGTACGATTAACAGTAACTGGTTGTTTTCCAACATGTTTGACAGTGGTTGGAGGTTTTGACCCTCGCTTATCTTTCTTCTTCTTAATCTTTCTTTTCTTCTTCTTCTTATTCACCGGGTTACTAGCTTTAGAACTTTCACCTGACGAAGAAGATGAAACGGAAGGTGACATTGCAAGCGAAGAAGGCAAAGAAAACCTTACTGGTGAAGATGGTGAAGGATCAACATGAGGTTGATGCTCTTGGGGGGAAGTTCTTATGATCGAAGCACTTACTGCATTCAGGATTACCTGAGTGGAAAACAACCATACCGGTAATCCAATTGTGAGACCTGGAAGGCTCAAAGTAGTGATGTGAGGAGGACCAATGTTTCCGTAAGAAGGAAAAATAAAAGGTTCCCCTGGAGCAGAGGCTCCTTCATTGTTCATTTCGGGAACTGACGCCATGAAAAACAAAAATCCAATCTAAATTCCGCTAGAAAAAACAAACAGCATATGCTAAAAATCTAAGAAGCAAGAAAACAAACTAAACCTTCTCATAATGAACACACTAGTTGGTGATGAAATCCAACGTCGCGGGAACAATGTAAGAAGGGGCTGAGATAGAGCGGGTGGAAAAGTTACGTTGACAACCTGCTTAACGGACTTACACCCTGGTGCAAGCTCCCACACATAATCCTGGGTATACCCTCCAAGGAGCCCGAGTGAGTTTGGCCAACGCCGATTCCAGGTACTGTGAAGACTTGCCCTTCCATAGTCACCTTGTGTAAAGACCCTAAAGAGATAGGCCACTAAGGTTACCAATCACTACAATGATACCTGGGGAAACAGTCGATAGTCCGATCCACACACAAGGGTAGGGTATCTAGCCCGAAATCAACTTGAGAGGCTTCCACTCATCATTGTGGGTATACTTTCAAGTGACTCTCGTAATACGTGCAATCTCTACACCAAGACCAACAATGCAGGGTGAGTAACTCTGCCAGTCTCAATGCGACCTCGTGATTGACCCTTATGTTAGAAGGGCTTCCCAGGACAAAATGTAATAAGTGGATTTAACCACTCCCTAACTCAAGATTCTATGTTTGTTTGCAACTTTGGAAAGTTATATTTCACACCTATTTCAAAGCCCTACAACTAATCTAATGTAGGTTTGCTACCAAAAAATATAAAAATGTCTAATCAATTTTTATAAGTGATTTATTTTTAAGGTTGTTGTTACTCAAAAGGAAAATGGTGTGAACAATATGGTGTTTTGACTGACTCAAAAATTATGCAAAGATATGAAGATGCAATATTTTCATTTCGATGAAAGCTATGCTACTAGAAGGAGAAAACATTTATCATTCCCATATGCATGATGTCCCAAAATATATTAAACTCATCAATATCAATATTCTCAAGAAATGAGAAAAGGGTACTGAACACCAATGCACGATTCATGCCCCCCCCCCGACCATGAGGGGGAAAATTTTTCATAATTTAAGATCAAAAAATGCCAAGAATCATGCAATTTCGCTACTTCAAATGCAAGGATGCCCCCAATCTAATATAAAGAAAGAAATTAAATCTTTTTGTTTCAAAAATTTCACTAAAAGCAATGAACTTTCTTGAAACAAAGAAACCCAAACTAAAAGTTCTCTTTTAAAGCGAACTATTCAGAAGAAATCTGATCTTTCCCTAAACAATTCTAAAGAAAACACATGCTTTGTAATTGAAAGACACTCAAAGCAAGAGACTAATCCTTCAAAACCAAACAAAGAAAATATGGATAAAAGAAACTCAAAGAATGTCAAGAAGATTGTAAACATATCAATATAGGCTCCAAAAGTTCAATCCAGTTGTTCAAAGCAAAACTGGGCATCAAAAAATGACCAGACCCAATCCAATTTTTTTTTTTACAAACAAGTTCATAGGCTGGCAGTGTATTATAGTGAGAGAATCAAAGATTCTCGCAGGTTGAACAAAGGTTGACTGCGAGGAGTTCACACTGGACTTAACACCAAGGTGCGAACTCAGGTGTTTCTCGCAGGCCACTAAAGGGTACAGTGCGAGAATGCCTGTAAACAAGCAAAAATTTGAAAAAGGACTAAATTTGAGTGGAGTTTTAGATCCAAAGAGTCTGGATGAATCTCCCACAGACTCAGAGACCAAAAAACAAGCAATCAAAGCAAGGGAAACTAGACTAACTAGGAAACAATCTGTTCCCCAGTGGAGTCGCCAATTTTGTTATCGGACTAATCGGTAGGTGTGGACACTAACTGATCTCCCTAGATCCACTTAGATCTAGAATAAAACACACCAGAACATGACACTTTCCTTAAGTTTTAGATATTGAATTTACTAACTAAAGAAGGATGAGTGACATACCGTTTAAATGTTGCTTCCTCTTGCCATCATCATCCTATCTCCATTCCAACGCTCATACAATGATGAACCTACAAAAGAACACAACCAACCAAAGTCATAGTAATAGCATAAACTCAATATAAACCTATGTATGTGATCAAGGAATCATACAATAAAACACAACAAGATTTATAGGAAAGAATCATATTAAATGTGAAAGAGAGATTACAACCATGACCTTGATGTCGTAAGGTCCCTTCCAGCTGTCCTTTGTTCCCCACACACTTTTTTCTCCAAGTATTCGAAAACCATGGATCTGATAGCTACTCACAATCTATCTTGACAAAGCAAATTTCAAAGCCACTCTAACCAAGCTAACAATCCCAAGCCAAAAACAAATTAGCCAATCCAAAAATCTCAAAGCTCAAAACCTAACTTTCTCCATGAGAGCTCCTATCTTTTTATAAGTTGAAGAGGATAAGGTGAGGAGGTTAGGATGATCCCACTAAATCATGAAAGCGAGTAAGATCCAAACCATTCAGATGCCACCTCACCATGGAAGTTTCTCCTTCTAGAAGATTCAAGAAAATGCTCGTTTTTCCCACGTGTAAGCATTCGTGCACCCTGCCTATAGAGGAACCTACGAACCTCTTGCAACCCAGCTATGGTGCAACCTACGAGAGTTAGGCATTCTCGCACCCTAATACATAGACAGCCTGCGAACTTCCTTTTTTTAAGGTTTTTACACAGGAAAATGCAACTTCTTTTCTCAGGAAAAGTTCTTCTCCCTTCTTTCTTCAGGAATTTAGGCCACTGACCCCTCTGAAGGAAATAGATAGGTTTACATCATTAACGGTCATAGGGATAACGAAAATAATGTGTAACAACTATTATATTTGTTAAAATAAAAATAAAAAAGGTAATTTTGAAGTCATGAATGTCTACGGATGTGTATGGGACTATTCTACATTTGTGTTTGTTATATATGTTTCATGAATTCATTGCATGTGATCTATTTCAGTGTATATTATTTTATGCTCTTAAAATTTTGTGATTTCTAGTATATACAAAGGTGATGCTATAGATCTACTCTACAACTATTTGTGAGTGAAACTATGGCTATTTTGTTTTAATCTATTATTGATTATTATGAGCTAATTTTACTGTCAATAATAATATCTCATGGTGTATCTCTCTATATTGATATTGTGAATAAATGTCTAGAAGGATATCTTTGTTTCTTTTCATATGATAAACAGACATAATGGGTCAAGTGGTTTCCCTTGTCAAAATGGTGGTACAACACATCCTTCCATACTTCATTAAAAATGTCCCCATTTCCATCACTTTATGGATATCATCCTCCATCCATTACATCACCCTTGAAAGGGAATACAAAGGTTCAAGTAGTGGAGGACCACATAGGGAACCGACAAAAGGTTCTCAAACTATTGAAGGACAACTTGGTTATGACACAAAATATGATGAAACGACAAGCATATCAACATCATAGTGAAAGGGAATTTGAAGTGGGAGATTGGGTACTTCTAAGGATACAACCATATAAACAAATTTCCTTCTAGAAACAAAAGAAGGACAGTAAATTTGCACCCAAATATTATGGCGCCTATAAGGTTTTGCAAAGGATTGGAATCATGGAGTACAAATTGGAGTTGCCTCCATGTTCACGTGTACATATATTCTTCCAGGTTTCTTCCATAAAGAAGGTCATCGACAATAAGATCTCAGTCCAAAATATTAATGAAGAAGGTAAAATCATACTAGGACCAAAAAAAATCCTGGAAACAAGGATTAAGTAGATGAGAAATCAAGAAATTTCAAATTACCTCATAAAATAAAAGAAACTACTAGTGGAAGAGGTGACATGGGAAGTTGATATCTTCTTGTAGAAACATCAATGGTTAGTCAAGTGTTAAGGACAACACTTGTTTGAAGGGGAGAGGCATGTTAATCCCTAGACAAAGCCCCATATTATGTACAAAAACCCTTATTAAGCAATAGATATTGAATTATTACATTTCTAGTCTTATATTTGTATGTCGATTATAACCCTTCATTTCAACCTTTCATTATAATTGTACCCTTTCTCTCCTATATATATATATATATATATACCAATGAGACCTATTCTTAGGAGCATCTCATCACATCTCATATTGTATTATGAATTGGATATACTGTAAAAGAAGGTTTCCCCCTCGAAGTGGACTGTATCCATTGATTTCTTATCATTTTTAAGGCATTAAATCATAACATATTTCCTCCTAGTCATGATAGGATAGAATAGAATATGATTAAAATAGAATAGTTTTAATCTAGTTGTAAATAGTTCAATTCAACTCTAGTTAGAATTCTATGGAGGACAATCTATCCTCATATTTGTAATTAGATACCCTTAAGTGGAAACCATGCCCACATATTGGTTGGAAATTGTCATTCCAAATGAGAGTAGGTCCAATTGGTACCTTCCATCGGGTTTTTTCCCTTACCTGGTTAACAGGCCTTTTGGACCCCTCAACATAAATTGCGCAAGAAGGAGGGCCATCAAGATGATTGGATAGCAAAGAATTTAAAAAACATACCCATTACAATCTATAGAGAAATACTACATGTCGAAGTGAATCTCAGTATAAAAACCCCAATAAAACCCTCGATCCCCAACTGACCCTTGTGCATACACCTTCTCAACTATCGGGTCCACTGAACATGTTGGGAACTGATCTGATGACCCCTCGTTTTCCAAATATTACCCCTGATCAAATCGATCAATTGCTACAATAATCCGACATCCTCACTCGAGCTATGAAGAGAAATCTCAGACTCGAACCACTAGAATATGCCCTACATGAGAGACAAATACAATTAATCATCGAAGAACCAACCAACAAAAGCTCATCAAACGACGTCAAAATCCCAATCATCATATCCCACAATAATCACCTCACAATCGTTTTACAAGGGATAACCAACCCTTCCGAGCCTAACTTTCAATATTATTTGTCTCTTGGTGATGGAAAATCATCCAATCCTCTTGATTCTCCCCCTAGTACCCCCAATAATCCTTTTGAAGGAGAATCCTCCAAGGAAGAACCCTCATGTGACAATCCAGGAATTCTGAGAAACATGGATGGCGTAAATGTCAATCAACCTAACAACCCATCGACCAATCAACCTTGTCTTTCTCAGGATGTTGTTGTAGTTCCATGACCTACTCATCCTTTACCCAAGAAACTTGAGAAATTTCTATGTAAATTTGATCCCGAAAAGAAAGATTCAACAAAAGACCATATTAAAAAAATCATTCTTGATGAAAGATTGATGAACATGGAGCATGAATATGTCACATGTAGACTAATCCCACACATATTTGAAGGTAAGATATCAACCTGGTATTTCTCTTTAACATGAGGTTCAATAATCAGTTAGAATGATTTTGAAATTTCTTTCACCAAAACATTTATAGATGATAAATTCTGAGCAATCCTATTTTTAAAACTCTCCGGGATAAAAATAAATTCAAAAGAAAAAGTTAAATACTTTAACCAAATATTTCTCTCCTTGATAAATAAAATCCTTGCCACTTCTAAACCTGCTAAAAATGTACATCTATCAAGTTTTATACTTCATCTCTTCCAGTTTTAATGGCAGTGTTTGTAAAAAGAGTTGAGAAAGCTACTTTAGGAGACACATTCAAAGAAGCTATAAAAGTGGACAAATATATGCTAATATTAAAATCAAACTATGGATCAGACCCTCAAAAAAATAAATCCACCAAAAAGAAGTTTATTTTAACTAAACCTTCCACAAAGAAAAAGGATCAAGATGCTACGGATATGGAGAGCATGCAAAGGAATATAATGAAGCCATCAAATGAAATTGTTGATATCAAAATGAATACTAGGGAAGGTACTTCGAACACTAAGAAATTAATATTTGTTCGACAACACAGGTATTCCAACAGAGGACGAACACCTTCAGTAACCACTCACATAACCAGATCAAAGATCAACACACCGATGTTTTCACGTGGTAAAACCCCTACGGGGAAACATCCACGGCCCCAGCCAACG
>ML784358.1:690277-706501 GCA_009831015.1 Picea engelmannii
AGACGGAGAGGAAGCTTTTGGAGCCTCCCGAGACCATCTAGAGTGTCGGCAGAGTTTTCTGGAGTGTTCATGATGGGCGGCTGGAAGAACAGTGATGGCGGTTGAGTAGAAGCTTCTGTTTTAATGCTGGTAGGTAGAAATTACGTGTTCCAACAAATAATAGATCCCTGATTCAACCAAACTGCAATTTCTGGCCAATTCCAAATAATTAGGAATTCCCTGAAAAATATTCGACAATGGTTATCAATTGATGCAGGGTTCAAATTCTGCCAAGCCTTGGATGTAATGTAAAGTATTTAACCACATGATTATGCTTTGTGATTCAATGGATGACTATCAAAACCTACTCCTAATAACTTTTGAAACCCTCAATAATCACCTGTTGTACATACATCTTCAAAGCTAGAAAAGGGGCATGCTACCAACTGTGTTATGGTCGATCCACCCATTCGATTCTATGTCAAACCATGGCTCAATCTACATGAAATTAGTGGTCAAGTGTGCATAATGTAGCCACAAGGGAAGTCGACCGCATGCTACGACTTGGCCACAACCCTCAAACATCCTTGCACAAAGTCAGTTTTCCATGAGAAATGAATGTTACCTGATTTATGGAATGTAATCGCACTGATTTATGGCATGCTCAGGAGGTGGTGTAAACCTTGACAACGTGAATTTCAGAAGGTTGATGGACATGCAAACAGATGGACAACATGATGGGTAGCTCCAGAGATTACTTGCCACGCTAAACTACCAAGTGCCACGTGTTCATGTTTTCTATTAAAAATTATTTTATGATATAACTAAGTTTTTTCACTTACATAAAGTGTTTCAATATTTAAATTAAAATATTTAATTACATCTAAAGGCATACTTTTATTGACAATGAGCACAATTAATCACCTTTTAATCTAAAATTCTAATTTAATGGCTAACAATTGAAGACGTTGGTATATTCTTAGTCATCCTCCCAAATCAATGAATGCATTTCCTTTTCATAACGTCCTTGTATTTTTGAATGCATCCGTTAACCTATTTACTTTTTAACATTTACTTAATCATATTAAGAAATTACTGTAGCACTATATGATTGTCATTTTTAAATGATTAAACTTTGGGATTATCACGTTTGGTTTTCTAGTTGTGCGTTTCATTTTCTGACTGTGTATTTCATTTTATGTCCGCGCCTTTCATTTTCTAGTTGTCCGTTGTGTCCGTGTGTTTATGGCCGAGGGTGGAAGACTATAACAGTGTTTGCTGGAGGAAGCTTTGGCATCGCCTTTGAGCCTTCATCAGCCATGGTTTTGAGTGGCTGTGCTAGTACTATCATCTATTATATTTAATGTGAAAAGAATAAAATCGATAAATACAAAAATATATATAGATGGTCGTATCTAATTACAGATAATAGGTTTTGGAACATGTATATATCAATAAAAACAATGCGAGGGTAGACAAATGAAATTTTAATTACTAGATATGATTACATAAGTGGTCCGAGCGGATCTCTTCCAATAGCTCTAAATTAAGTAGCAGACTTCAGAGATTAATGAAATATTTAGAGTCAGAGGTCATTTGATACATTTTAGGTACCTAAAAATTAATTTGAAAAGATAAATTAAATGCATGGAGAACGGATTTTGTCTAAGTCGAGAGCGAATCAAATATTTAAAACAAAACAATTTCATAAACCAACAATTACATATCGATAGAGTTATACTTTTTATGTTTGCAACAACTAGAGAGTTATGTGAAGTCTAACGGCACTAAATTCTCAGTGTTAAATTACTGAAGGAAATGTAGATAAGAAGACCCAAGTGGAAGAGAGGTGACAAGACGTAACGCCCCTAACAACACCTCTATATAACACAATTTCTGGACATAAAATAACTCAATGAGTAACTTGATCAAGATAACTTATTTTAGTAGTTAACAATCAGAGTAAACTCCATCTAAGCTATCAAGATTTCGATAGATAATTGAATCAATGATGATATGCTTGAGTCCTTGCCACAATGCATCATGCACATAGTCCTATGTTTACAGGAACTTACGTATAATTTTTTTTACCTCTTAGAAATTAAATCACCATTCACATCATGGATCATTGATTGAATTGATAATTAAGGAAGGGAAAGTCTCAGGAAAAAAAATGTGAGGGATTTCTAGGTTTACATTTTAGTCGAAGGAATTGGGAAGGATCACAAAATCACACATTAATTAAGGGTCCCCTTCTATGCTATGCTTTACGCATGGTTACAGAATCTTAGAATGATTAAGATGACGAGATCAATAGTTCCACTAAAAAATCCTTATAATGAAATTGAGTTCCAGCAATACTGGGAAGTTAAGACTGTCGACAAATGGAATTTAAGCCTTGAAAGTTGTTACTTTCAGATCGATTTAGCATTGGGTGATGTTACTTTCAAAAATGCACTCCACTTAAAATTCAAACGGGACTAGTTGCTTCATAGCTATTTCCCTTGTTATTGTATCTTCTTAACCTTTATTATTGTATCGGGTTGATTATTTTGGGTAGTATTGAAATTTAGGTTGAATCAAAAGTTACAAAGATCAAAACTACTAGATAATACATTTTTAAAGATAATTATAAGTGTTGCACCTCTTTTTTCACCTAAATGAGCAAGATAGAGGTGCCTACAGGCTTAGTTAGGTTAGCTAAGCAAGACAACTATAAAAGAAAGGGTTAGAGAAAGAAACATAAAAAACTAAGCTAAGAGTTAAACTAGAAAATGAAAGAACAACTAAACTATTGAGCATAAGAGCAAGAAACAAATAAGACTCATGTCACCAATGGAAAAGATTATATTAGTGAAAAGAAAACACCAAGAAGAAAGAGGACTTTGGGTCCCTTCTTCCTCCAAGGGAGGGATCTTGGACCCCCACAACTAAACTCTTCTTACAACTTTGAAACTTGAAAGAAATGGTGAAAGAATCCCAAGCTAATCCACTCAAGAGGTGAGATGGATTGCCCAATGTAATGATGCTAGTATGCTCTTGATGAGAAAAGAGGATTCTCCAAGAGAATAGCAGCAGCATAGCCTTAAAAATGAATTCCTTGAAAATATAGTGCACCCATGGCCTTGTTTTATAGCACCACTTTGAGGTATTGTGCAACCAGCTTTAAGTGTGAAAAGGGGTTGTTTAGGGCATTTTTAGGTCTTTGACCAGCCACCCAGTTGGATCCAGCCAAGATTTGGATATCAAATTAACTTGGAAGCTGAACCAGAAGTTGGTGGGAGGCCGACCAATCTCATAAATGCGTTATTCTCAGGTGTGCATAGCTTTTAGCAACCACAATCGTCCATCGTGCGCATGTGCACTTTTCGTGCATTTCTGGTTCGCGCATGTGCGCGCGCGCCTTGTGTAGTCATAGCGCACCTTAATTTTATCACTGGTTGTATAGTTTTTGGACCTTTTGGAAATGATTTTGGTAATTTTGGTCCATGGGTGACCTCATAACTATTTGAAGATGTTGGATTCCTGTAACCATTTGCGGACGAAATTCCAGTGATAACAGATGCCCCCTGAAGGATGAGGTTAGGAACATACGTATAGCCGAAATTCATCAATGTTTCTTTTACTGAGAATGTCGTTGTAAGAAAGAATGATAGTGAGAGTATCAAGAGTGACCCGTTGGAGGGAGAAGGGAACCTGTAGGACCCAACCTTCCATAAGGTGTGTAAAATAAATTGTGTACAAACGAGGCAGGCATGCCCCATGCTTGTGTCATGTAACTCAAAAAGAAGGGTTTGTACAGTGACTGAAACTATGTGTTGATGTAGATCACTACAGCGCACTTAGGGACGGTTCTGATAAAGGCAGAGGATGAGTTTGGTGAGGAACATACTCTGAACAGTAGGCAAGGATACCTATAAGAAGTATCACGGATGCTATGGGCATTGATAGCCCAACCAAGTTTAGAGGTCTTCGGTGGATATAAGAAACAACTGCAATAGTCGCAAAGTAAGACCCACCATAACATGATGAGAAAGTGTTGATGTTGAATGTTATGGGGGTCAACAACAACAGGGAGAAATTATGGTTCTCCCTATGCCATCTGAGACCTCTCATTGGAAAGGAAATGAGAGTCAAGATATTATCGCCCTTCTGGAAACTGTGCTGACATTGACAAAAGGGGGATGTGACTCCAAAAAGCAAAGGGCTTCACGAAATCTACTAGGTGAGGTTAGGAACAGAGGAGGTACATGAACGAAGTCAAGATGTATGGAGACTTCAAGACTTCCCTTGGTTGGGGATATATGCGAATGATAAGTGGTCGCAACCGTTCAACTAGGTTGAGTGTCAAGGGGACAACACGACGAGGGATAAGCTATGCCAGAGGTAGGACAAAGTGAACGAACTCAGAGAACAAAGGTAGGTGGCCTATGGGATACTCGGAGTATATGGATGATGTCAATAGGAGTAGATGATAAGGAGTGCCCCAACCAAGGGTGACATAGGTTGCATTTGCCAAAAAGGAAGATAGTCGCCAAAGGTGGCGACAAAAAGATATGTAAATGCCGGAAACAAAGGCTTTTTACAAGTACCAAATGAATAAAAAATAATTTGGGATGAGTGTACAAATACAGAAATGGGTGCCCCAATGCAATATGGTTGGGTCGGTTAGGGCACAATTTTCTTGGAGAACTGGTGGAGGTTGGGGGCCCCATGGATGGGTTTCTGTATGAGATAGATGAAATGAAGGGAAATTTGCGAATGAACAAACTGATGGTGGATGACATGGAGGATTAATGATACTACAGAGGTGCAGTCAAAATAGAACCATGAAGAGATAACTTGGGAGTCCATTGGGAAAGCTAGCAAAATGAGGAGAAGGAGTATGTGGTTGATTTATGACGTGATGTAAGACTATCGGGACTCCCATCCCTAAAGGGTTGAAAAACAACATGAGTGTCGAAGTGCCAAGGGGTGCTATGAATGGGACAACTCATGTGGTGGAGAGTGCTACCGGGTGACAGCACCCAAAATTCAAAGGAGGTGGCGGTACTGCAGAGCCGGATATGGGGACCCTAAAGGTGAATTTCAGAGGGTGTGACTGGAGATGCAATTGAGATTCAGAGGGAATGATTACATGCCAGTGTTTATTATATACCTGAAGGGGTTGCAATGATGTATGATGACCAAGTACCTACACATGAAAACAAAATACTCGACGTGAACAATATCTGAAGAGAATCGAACATACAAACATGTATTTGATAATTTTGAACATGAGCATGTGTACCTGGACGGGGTATGAAAAAAATGGCTCCCCGAGGGCTAAGGATAAAAAATGGCTCGAGGACTGTCTTGACGTAGATGATGGGATGTTGATCCTGTGGCTGAAGACGGATCGAAAAACGAACACCCGGAGCTCTTGGAATGGGGTTTGGAAGTTTGGCTTAAAAGGGCTATATATAGCTGTAGGGCCTACATTGCCACCTCATTTGTACTTGTTGTTGGAGTGACTAGACAAGAGGTATTCAGAGGAGATTTGGAGATTCTGGGAGAACGAGGCAGCCAATTCAGGACCAACAAGCTTCAAGTTAGCAGTCTTATCGTCCTGCATAGAAGTAGGTTTTCAATTTGTGAGAAGGGCCTCTACGAAGGGTCGTACAGGGGTTTTTATGGGTGTGGGCCCCCCAGTGCGTGGGAAATCCAGAAATACGCATACACAAGTGCGCGCCTGTTATCTAGATATTCGCGCATGGGTGCGCCCGTAGGGGCGAAAAAGGCGTGCATGGTATGCGCGCCTATTTACTACAGTTGCGCATGGGTGAGCAGTTGTGTAGTGGATAGGCACGTTGTGATGCACGCCTGTGTCCGTGACAGGGGTGCATGGAAGCTCCTCTATATGGAGGACAGGGGCACACTCATGTGCACCCGTGGGATGAACAGGCGTGCATGCGTGCGTGCTTGTGGGGTGAATAGGCACGCATGTGTGCGTGCCTATGGGATGAACATGCGCGCATATGTGTGCGTCTGTGGGTTAAATAGCCGCACATTGGGGGCAAGGTTGATGGGTGAAAAAATCATCTTTTTTGGAGATTTTAATGTGTTTATGTTCGAGATGGATGATCTAGGACTGTATTTAGGTGGTTGCAGGCGATCATTTGTATGATGTCGGTCCACTGGCGAGAGCGATTCAGGAAATCTACTAGGTGAGGTTAGGAACTCAGGAGGTACATAAACGAAGTCAAGATGTGTGGAGACTTCAATACTTCCCTTGGTTGGGGATATATGCGAAGGATAAGTGGCCACAACCGTTCAACTAGGTCGAGTGTTAGGGGGACAACACGACGAGGGATAAGCTGTGCCAGAGGCGGGACAAAGTGAACAAACTCAAAGAACAGAGGTAGATGGCCTGTGGGATACTCAGAGTATATGGACGATGTCAATAGGAGTAGATGATAAGGAGTGCCCGAACCAAGGGTGACATGGGTTGAATTTGCCAAAAAGGAAGACAGTCGCCAAAGGTGGCGGCAAAAAGATATGTAAATGCTAGAAACAAAGGCTTTTTACAAGTACCAAATGAATAAAGAATAATTTGGGATGAGTGTACAAATATAGAAATAGGTGCCCCAATGCAATATGGTTGGGCCGGTTAGGGCACAATTTGCTTGGAGAACTGGTGGAGGTTGGGGGCCCCATGGGTGGGTTTCTATATGAGGTAGCTGAAATGGAGGGAAATTTGCGGATGAGCAAACTGATGGTGGATGACATGGAGGGTTAATGATACTGCGGAGGTGTAGTCAAAATAGAACTGTGAAGAGATAACTTGGAAGTCCATTGGGAAAGCTAGCAAAATGAGGAGAAGAAGTATGTGGCTGATTTACGATGTGATGTAAGACTATCGAGACTCCAATCCCTAAAGGGTTGAAAAACAACATGAGTGTCAAAGTGCCAAGGGGTGCTATGAATGGGACAACTCATGTGGTGGACAGTCCTACCGGGTGACAGTACCCAAAATGCAAAGGAGGTGGCGGTACTGTAGAGCCAGATATGGGGACCCTAAAGGTGAATTTTAGAGGGTGTGACTGGAGATGCAATTGAGATTCAGAGGGAATGATTACATGCCAATGTTGATTATATACCTAAAGGGGTTGTGCTGATGTATGATGACCAAGTACCTCCACACATGAAAACCAAATACCCGACGTGAACAATATCTGAATAGAATCAAACATATAAACATGTATTTGATAATTTTGAACATGAGCATGTGTACCTGGACGGGGTATGAAAAAAATGGTGCCTCGGGGGCTAAGGATAAAAAATGGTCCAGGGACTGTCTTGACGTAGATGATGGGATGTTGATCCTGTGGCTGAAGAGAGATCGAAAAGCAAACACCCGAAGCTCTCGAAATGGGGTTTGGTAGTTTGGTGAAAAAGGGCTATATATAGTTGTAGGGCCCACATTGCCACCTTATTTGTACTTGTTGTTAGAGTGACTGGACAGGAGGTATTCAGAGGAGATTTGGATATTCCGGGAGAACGAGGCAGTCGATTCAGGACCAGCGAGCTTCAGGTTAGTAGTCTTATTATCCTGCATAGAAGTAGGTTTTCAATTTGTGGGCAGGGCCTGTATGGAGGGTCGTACATGGGTTTTTATGGGTGTGGGCCCCCCAGTGCACGGGCGATCCAGAAATATGTGCGCACGGGTGCGCGCCTATTATCCGGATATTCGCGCATGGGTGCGCTCGTAGGGGGAAAAAGGCGCGCATGGTATGCGTGCCTATTTGCTACAGTTGTGCATGGTTTTGCGGCTGTGTAGTGGACAAGCGTGTTGTGATGCACGCCTGTGTTTGTGATAGGGGCGCATGGAGGCTCCTCTGTATGGCGGACAGGTGCGCACTCATGCGCGCCTGTGGGATGAACAGGCACGCATGTGTGCGCGCCTGTGGGGTGAACATGTGCGCATATGTGCACGCCTATGGGATGAACAGGCATGCATATGTACGCACCTATGGGTTAAACAGTTGTGCCTTGGGTCAAGGATGATGGGTGCAAAACTCATCTTTTTTGGATATTTTAATGTGTTTATGTTTAAGATGGCTGATCTAGGACTGTATTTGTTTGGTTGCAGGAGATCATTTGTACAATGTTGGTCCACTAGAGAGAGTCAGACTGGTCACAGTTGAGGGATGTCATGGCTATTGAGGAGCTGGGGGTTCGTGTCACTTTGGCAGCCTGTGGGCAGTTGAATTTCTTCGAGTGCCCATTGATACGGGCTTAAGAGTATCTTCTATATTTTTTGATCCAGATGTGGAGTCTGGATCTGCATTATTTTATTATGCGGGGAGAGCAACTAGCCTTCACTGCAGTGGAGGATGTGTATTTTCTGACTGGGCTCTCTTTTCAGGGGACACCCCTACCGGCGGATCCCATGTTACCTGGGGATGGGCAGTTAGCTACCTTTAGTCGGAGGTACTATTCTAGAGAGAACTTTATGTCAGGCTCCGTAGTGAGTATCGGGGCTATGGATGTGTTGATGGGTGAAATTGACCGTCCGTCAACTGGGAGAGTGGAACCGGTCCGAGGTTGTCTAATAACCCAAGCTGTTTGGAATGGACCACCCTGACGAGTTTAACGGCTCCGTTGGCCGCCCTAAGGTCTCGTATGGAAACCAAAGAGAAATGATTTGAGCTAAGAAATCTAAAAGGAAACTAGAAACTAATAAAACAAAGACTAAACTAACTACACTAATCTAACTATAAATTACTAACTACTTATATATACAAGATACTAACTATGATTATAATAACTCAAATCAACTACCTAATTATCAGCTATGATATTCCTTATTCACAAATATACAATATGGACAAACTACAGATTTGATTAAAACCTGCAAAACTCATGTGATCGCTGCCCTAAGACAGCCAAGAATCTCTTTTTATCTTTTTGTATTTATGAAAAAGAAAGAAAGCTAACTGAAATTAGACAATCTAATATACATTACTGAAATAAAACAATATAATCTAAATCTAACTAAGCTAACATTTATATTGAACTACTTAATATAAACAGTAAATATCTAACTAATTGACCTGGAAACGCTCCAAGTCTGTCCTGTGCAAGATGACTTCTTAAGCTGGTTAGAGGAAGAAATTCACACCATTTAGTCCTTAAGCCTCTCGAAAATGATCAGCTATGTTGCTTTTTGAAGTATGTTACAGGACAAACAAGACATAAAAGAAATCATAACAGTTTTATGATGATAAATCTCCTGCAAAAGGGAAACCTATTATGCAGAAAACTTATATAACAATTCAGCCTATGAAGAAGACAAAGATATCATTCATAAAATGAATATGTAACAGTTATGCTCTTTTATCTCTTTGAAAGCAACAAGATATGTATAACGGTAAGAAATTATATCACTTGTATTTGATTTAGATAACAAAGTAATACTAAACCATAGACAGAATGATATACAAAACTTGGAACAAAGTGTCGATATATTGAAAAGAAAAAGCTATAACAACGCATCAATTCTGCTCCAGTTTGAATCAGAATTACATATCCTTGTTCTTCCAAAACTGATGATGATCTTTATTACAAAAACCATAGGTTTATATAGGTTTCTCACAAGGTAAAACTCCCTTGTGGATAATAGCAAACAATTTACACAATCTGGGAATAATCCCAAAAATCTCTTAAACTAAGTAACTAAAAATATAAGTGAAATCTTTAAGATATCTTCCAACTGCTCCTCACATCCGCTACCAATTTGAATTTTCCTGTAATAGACAAAAAAAAACAGGTTAGAAAGATATTTTCTTGATAAAATGGCTAAAAATCTGGTCCTGTAGACTAGCTACAGAATCAACTGATTCTGTAGTTGGTCTAATTTGAGAACAGACCTGTTTTGAGTCAATTAAAACTAACAGAAAAATATTCAAATCATAAAAACAAAGATTTAATTACTAATTAAAAAAAAACAAATCATTTGATTCACAACAAACCAAAACTGCCATGTTAAATTAGAACAAACAAAATCTTAATTTAATCTAATTCGATCAAAAAAAATATCAAATAAATATATACAAAATCTATATAGAAATGAGTGTAGGGAATTAAAGCAGCTTCAGCATTGGCAAAAATAGTTCCTTGATATTGAATGGCCCTTGAGATAGGCTTCTTGACATTTGCCAAATTCCATGATTTTTCACTACTGGCTCTAATTCCTCCTCTGTAATGTACCCGTTGTTGTCTTTATCAAAATACTGAAAGGCAGTATGAAGATGATCTTCCCTGTCCATTCTGTTCATTTGCATTGTAGCCATGATAAACTCCAAGTAATCAATTGTCTCATCCCCATCTACATCTGCAGCATTCATCAATTACCATGTCCATAATAGCTGCAGCATGGCCCAAGGGCTCCTCGGAAGTCCTCTGTCCATGATGTGCTATTTCTAGACTGCAAGGTTGTTGAATCCATGGTTCTCCATCAATCTGCACAGGAAAAGAAGAAACAAATGTATGGATCCTAGTCAACTGCCCTTGGGAAAGCCTTCGAGCACGAGAAAGCCCCACTTGGAGCTTTCCAAGATGCCATGCTCCACAAATACTGACAACTTCAAGCACCTTATCATGCATGGATTGTGGATCAAAATCATCGCTATGTTCTTCTTTATTTTTCCACAGATCTACACCTCCCATATAGCTCCCAATATTTGTTACAAGGATGCCTTCTGAGTCTTCAAGAACCTCTACGTCGACACCATCCACCTCCAAACGAATTTTCCAAGGAGGGTCTACACATGTTCTATCCACAATGTCCCTTGCACCTTCTTTTGCATACAACATTTTATTCAAAAACTGATTATAAAACCTCTCTGGATTTTCTTCTCTTAGCATATTAATGTCCAGAGCAACCTTTGCATCACATCCAATTCCAAGGTAATTGTTCATGAATTTTATTGAGATATCCTGGTTCTGTCAATCCATCATGGATTGGAGGTGAATCTCTTGTACCCTCTGTCAAGGAGTACTCATCTTCAGATACCCCTGCTTGTTTTATGGCAGATCTGAGCTTTAGAACAAGCTCATCTTCCAATTTCTTCAACTTATTCTGGGTAGAATCTTGCAAGTCTGCCTGGCTTTCACTAGCACGGAATGTGATTGCCTTGACACATGACTTTAAAGTGTTTGCTTCCCCATGTTTGAAAAATGCTTCTTTTATAAGCTGAAGCACAGTCATGAAATTATGTTCTTGACGTTTAAGTGAATAAAGCTCAAGCTTCATATGCATGATAATTTCCACTATTGATGATACCTTCACCTTGTCTGCTAAATATCTCCTCAACATCTGTGGATAATGTTTCATCATACCTGTTGTTACTTCTCATTTATTATTGTCTAGTACCTCCTTCTGAGCTTTGCTGAGTGAAGACTTACGGTTATCAGCAGTAAGAACGATCTTTTCTCCTACTGCCTTCTTCATAGAGGCACATAAAACACGAACAAGATTTATGGAATCTTTCTCTGTAAGTTCAATCCTTGGATTATCATCTAAAAGCATAGAAATTATACATTTCCAATCTTTCATTGCCTTCATATCTTCCCAGACAGAATCAATCACATAGTCACTTAGAATTGGATTTGTGGAAAATTCCTTTAATATTTCAACCTGCCTAAAGGAAGTTCAGACTCATTTTCCATTCCTTTCGGCATATGCTGTGAGCTGCTAAATTTCTGAGCTATTAAGTGATCAAATACTAATTCTCCAACAGCACGGCGAATGAGTGGTGATTCATCAATCGATAGGTCATACAGTGGACCAGGCTCCTCATCTGCAAGAAGTTGATGCCTTAATAACTGTTTCAAGAGTCCTATGGCACTAACTTCCACAGATATAATATCATCTGCTAGCTCAATCATACGGTTGCAAAATCATTATGTGAAGAGGCTAAGTGATGGCACATTATCGTCCACCTCATACGGATTTTGCAGTGCCATTATAGAGATTTTGCAGACAATAGCATTCTTATCATTCAAAGTCCAACCAAGGTATTTCAAGTACAGATCTTGTAGGAATAAGGATGGATAAGACATAATCCATGAAACGATAGCTCTGATACATGCAATCCGAATATCTGGATCTACGTCTTGATAATGAGGCATAAAAAGCCCTGTAAATATTTTACGCATCATTTCCTCTGCCATAGTTACCTTTTCATGCGCCGCAGACCATGTCTTATTCAATGACTCCAAACGAGGGCCATCTTTCTTTTACTTTTTCTCAGCATCAAATTGACATTGTGTAGTCTCATGCTGTCCACCAAGTGTTTTTGCAACAGTAACAAGTGATGTCACAAGCTGGAGTCCAACCAATGTCGTAACCTGTCAAAAAAAACCCTTGGAGGAGTATATGAAAGAGAAATTTCTCCATGAATACTTGATCAAACAAAGGTCCATCCTGGCACTCAAGGATAAGACTGTCCGAAAACATAAGAAGGTTTTCTTTGAAATTTTTCAAATCCTTTTGCTTGGATCCAAGGTAGTCTTCTATATTTCCATCCTTGGCCTGGTTTACTAAGGAAACCACAAACCCTCAATCCGGTTGCAGACCATTTTAAATTTATTTCCAGGCTGACTTATTACATAAAATTTGCAAATCCGGTCTCTAAACTCGCACAATCCTCCAAACAGCAATAAAAGTATAGATGGGAAACCCTAGAAACGCCAGAAACTTTCACAGGTCGCATAAATAAAGAGGTATTCATATCTATCTCTGAAAATGTCAAACCACATCAAAACAAATGACCAGAGTTACCTGTGTACGATTTATGAATCTAAGGAAACCACCATATTAGCGAGCATGAGCGTGGCAAGTGAAGAATAACTCAATTTCTGGTAAGGAGGCAGGTGTTTACAGCTGTAATATCCCCAAAACTCAACTATGTGCCAACGTAACCACCGATATCCATAGCTTAACCAATGTGTTGATATATGTAACCAGCATACCAATAGTTACCAAAATAGCCATAGGAATTATATTAAAAAGATATGCATGAATATCCATACATCTTATGAAACCAAAGGTTGAGTAGGCCAAATAAGAAGTCAATCCAAAATTAATGCATTGCAAATTCAATGAAATCCAATCACACTATCGATCTAAGAATGTCCAAAGAGTATACCAATGTGTGCGAGTGTTATACCATAATGTTCAAACATCCAACATGCAGTTCAAAACCCAAAATCATGTTCTCGCCAATCAAACGTTTAACCAAGGTGTTAAATGCATAAATTGATACGCCAAGAGCTATAACAAGGATCAACAATAAGGATCACAAAAAAGATAAATCATAACCCCCATGCAATTTTATGAATCAATGTTCAAGCAAGTCATAAAATGTGAATCCAAAGGCTAAATATCTTCAATGAAACTGAGTTATATAAGCCATCGAAGTATGAAAAATCGATCAAAGGATATTGCCGATCATGTGAAGATCAACAAAAAAAACAGGTGCAATAATCTTGATGACACAAAAGGTATTGGCAGTTCAGATAATGATCGAAATCTGACCTCGAAAGGAGAAATTTTCATGTTTACAATTGTGAAGACTTAGCGAAGACAAGCGTTCGAAAAGGCGCAAAGAATAAAGTCGTCGTTCATTTGAAATTTGCGACGAAAATTCAATGTTTGTGAAACATTGGTGTAGGCAGCTTATGAGACAATGAAAAATGTGAATTGGCTGCCAACAATGGCAACACACTGGACGAAGAAGTTATCTCTGTCAAAAGAAACAAATTCAGATTAGGACATCAAACAAAAATTCAACTCAAGAACAACAACCATAAAATCGTACAAACATCATCATTCACCCTCTTTTCCAGCGATGTTTTCAAAGATGCAAACCAAAAACAGTCTTAAGATCAGCAAGTCATGATTTTTATGATAAAATCTTCAATACTGTTGGCATGGCCACTGCTGCCAGCAGGCATCCATAGCCTCGACAGGGTTTCCATTTAACCCACTCGGACATCTTTATCCTTTCAAGAAGCTCTGGATTAGAATAAAGGACTTTTAAAAGAGGTTTCTTGTAATTTTACAGATTTTCATCTACCTGACATTGCTTCGCTGCCAGCAGGCCTGTTTAGTACCCCGGCGAAGTTGTCTTGGCGCCATGCTTGCATTTACCCGCTACCAGCGGACCTCTTCAGTATCCCGGCGGGTTTACAAACACTTCCCACAACTCTTATTATTATTTTTATTTTGTTTTTCTTTTATGGATAGCTGAGCGAGGTGACGCTAAAAAATCTTGTTGTTTTATCTTATTTTTAGACCTCATCAGAATTTTTTTTGGCACTGTCCTTGATTCAGCTCCAGAAATGTTTTATTTCTAAAACAACTTGCTTAGACAGGGAGACATCCTTTTGAGTCATTCCTTTACGAAAAAGGGACATCGTAAAAAGATAAAGATGATCATGACAAACTTTACTTGAAGATTGAAATCAGTAAACTTCTTTCAAACAAAATTTTCCAACATCATTTTCATTTTTTATAAACATATCACTGATGTTCGTACAATCTTTCAGAAGTTATTTCAGGGAAGAAATTTTCTATTGTCTTTGTCTGAATAGTTCAGTGATGCAGGTGGGTGTATTTCCAAAAGCAAAAACTGGTAAGCATAAGGGAGAAATCAAAACACACCAGTGAAGAAAAAATTGGAAAGCAAAGAAATCCAAACAACAAAAACAAAAACAAATATTCACAGAAGGTGCATCTGAAAACCTCATGCAACAAACCCCTTAGGAAACTGAAAGAAAGTAGAAAAATCCTGAATGATGGGAAAGGAGTCCTACTCATGGTATCTTGGGTCAGGGTTGATTTAGATTCGTTTATCTCTTTACTTTCCATATAAGATTTTCATAATGATACTGCGTTTTGGAAAATAAACATTCAACTAGAAGTAAAGAGAAAGAGATCAAGGGGACTTCCCTGAAAATAGTCGTATTGTGGTTCTCGTGGTACGCCCACTTGCGTTCATGATTGTATTATTAAAAACAAAACTAATGAGAAATCAAAATGAAAGAAAAACCTATTCCTAAACCTACCCTAACTTCTAAACAAATCAGGATGCTACGTGAAGTCATGTTTCCAATGTAGCCATCGGAGTATCTTCAATCCTGCAATGAAAACAAGATAAAGCATTATTAAAAAGAATGGTAGTATATCAAAAAATGACAAAAATATATCATACTCACATTCATAATAATCATCTAGAAATAAAGTAAGCATGATCTTACCACTTCCTTGGATATTCTTGTTGTATGAATCCTCCAGCCATTGCGCAATCTTGTCGTGATAAGGGTCATAATGGCATGGGCGAGTGTAAGTAGTATTGAAAAACTCGCCATGACTATGAGGAAATGGAAAAACCATCAACAAAGGCTGAAATTCCCCATCCTCCTGACAGTTCTCTAAGTACTCATTAATTTCTTCACATGGAGGATCTAAAAGAAATATTTCACGCCTACTTCCAAGATACTTGGGTAAAAATAAAGCAAGTTCAACTTCGTCTTTATTGTAAAAAAATTTCATATATGAATATTCAAGCCATTCTAAGATCCTATCATAAAAATGGGGATGCAAACCATGACTTTGATGAAACGAATATATCAATGGAAAGCTCATCATAGGAGGATTCATGCAATCAATTGGATCATTGGTTTGAATGTTTATTTCAATGCGATTGATCATTTCAAAATGTGAAGCATCAACATTAAGATTCGAGCTAAGCAAAGAACGAGTATGAAACTTAGAATGTTTGATCTCCATAAAACATAATGCATTGTCTTTTTCAACCATAAACTGTGTAAAATCATCTCGCAACATGTCCTCTTCCCATTTGAGTGATGAAAGTGAACAAGAGTCAAATCCAGTTTTATCAATATTGAGTTTGGAACTGACTTCACCAAAATTTAACATATCGAAAGGATATGATTGTGGTTGAAAAGAGAAGGATGTTGTAGGTAGGATGTCAAGTCCACCAAAATCTAGGAATAGATCAGGATATAAAGAATAATAGGAATCAGAAATAAGCAGATAAAAAGAATCTCTTGAACTATGATAATCAACAATGGTATTCTCAAGACAATTCTTTCCACTTTCTTTAAAACTCTTACTCTGTTTTGGTGACGAATTCCTCAACATAATATGATCATCTGGATTTGCCTTTTGTGTGA
>ML784358.1:716232-742713 GCA_009831015.1 Picea engelmannii
GCATCAATTCTGCTCCAGTTTGAATCAGAATTACATATCCTTGTTCTTCCAAAACTGATGATGATCTTTATTACAAAAACCATAGGTTTATATAGGTTTCTCACAAGGTAAAACTCCCTTGTGGATAATAGCAAACAGTTTACACAATCTGGGAATAATCCCAAAAATCTCTGAAACTAAGTAACTAAAAATATAAGTGAAATCTTTAAGATATCTTCCAACTGCTCCTCACATCCACTACCAATTCGAATTTTCCTGTAATAGACAAAAAACAACAGGTTAGAAAGATATTTTCTTGATAAAATGGCTAAAAATCTGGTCCTGTAGACTAGCTACAGAATCAGCTGATTCTGTAGTTGGTCTAATTTGAGAACAAACCTGTTTTGAGTCAATTAAAACTAACAGAAAAATATTCAAATCATAAAAACAAAGATTTAATTACTAATTAAAAGAAAACAAATCATTTGATTCACAACAAACCAAAACTGCCATGTTAAATTAGAACAAACAGAATCTTAATTTAATCTAATTCGATCAAAATAAATATCAAATAAATATATACAAAATCTATCTAGAAATGAGTGTAGGGAATTAAAGCAGCTTCAACATTGGCAAAAATAGTTCCTTGATATTGAATGGCCCTTGACATAGGCTTCTTGACATTTTCCAAATTCCATGATTTTTCACTACTGGCTCTAATTCCTCCTCTGTAATGTACCCGTTGTTGTCTTTATCAAAATACTGAAAGGCAGTATGAAGATGATCTTCCCTGTCCATTCTGTTCATGTGCATTGTAGCCATGATAAACTCCAAGTAATCAATTGTCTCATCCCCATATACATCTGCAACATTCATCAATTACATTGGCCATAATAGCTGTAGCATGGCCCAAGGGCTCCTCGGAAGTCCTCTGTCCATGATGTGCTATTTCTAGACTACAAGGTTGTTGAATCCATGGTTCTCCATCAATATGCACAGGAAAAGAAGAAACAAATGTATGGATCCTAGTCAAATGGCCTTGGGCAAGCCTTCGAACACGAGAAAGCCCCACCTGGAGCTTTCCAAGATGCCATGCTCCACAAATACTGACAACTTCAAGCACCTTATCATGCATGAATTGTGGATCAAAATCATCATTATGTTCTTCTTTATTTTGCCACAGATCTACACCTCCCATATAGCTCCCAATATTTGTTACAAGGATGCCTTATGAGTCTTCAGGAACCTCTATGTCGACACCATCCACCTCCAAACGAATTTTCCAAGGAGGTTCTGCACATGTTCTATCCACAATGTCCCTTGCACCTTCTTTTGCATACAACATTTTATTCAAAAACTGATTATAAAACCTCTCTGGATTTTCTTCTCTTAGCATATGAATGTCCAGAGCAACCTTTGCATGACATCCAATTCCAAGGTAATTGTTCATGAATTTTACTGAGATATCCTGGTTCTATCAATCCATTATGGATTGGAGGTGAATCTCCTGTACCCTCTGTCAAGGAGTACTCATCTTCATATACCCCTGCTTGTTTTATGGCAGATCTGAGATTTAGAACAAGCTCATCTTCCAATTTCTTCAACTTATTCTGGGTAGAATCTTGCAAGTCTGCCTGGCTTTCACTAGCACAGAATGTGATTTCCTTGACACATGACTTTAAAGTGTTTGATTCCCCATGTTTGAAAAATGCTTCTTTTATAAGCTGAAGCACAGTCATGAAATTTTGTTCTTGACGTTTAAGTGAATAAAGCTCAAGCTTCATATGCATGATAATTTCCACTATTGATGATACCTTCACCTTGTCTACTAAATATCTCCTCAACATCTGTGGATAATGTTTCATCATACCTGTTGTTACTTCTCATTTATTATTGTCTAGTACCTCCTTCTGAGCTTTGTTTAGTGAAGTCTTACGGTTACCAGCAGTAGGAACGATCTTTTCTCCTACTACCTTCTTCATAGAGGCACATAAAACACGAACAAGATTCATGGCATCTTTCTCTGTAAGTTCAATCAATGTTTGTGAAACATTGGTGTAGGCAGCTTATGAGACAATGAAAAATGTGAATTGGCTGCCAACAGGATGCTTTAGTTCATCAATGTGTAGCAACAATGATTGTGAGGGTATATGGGTCCCTCGTGACTCAGTGGATCAGTGGTGGTCAGTTGAGGATTATAGGGAGGGCACTGGTAGGACAACATTTTTCCTGGGGCTTGATGCTGCATGCCAAGATGGTAGGGCAGCTAGACAGATGTCGGACTACGAACTCAGGGGATTTTGCCTTTGGGTCCATCTTGGTGGCCTAGTTTTTGGAGAGGGTATCGATGTTGTGCCCTAGTGTTTTATTGGGCGCACTTGGTGCGCGAGAGCCGTGGATGATGCCGTGGTCGATGATTTTGGTTCACCACGGTGGTGGTGAGGGTGGCCATTTTTTCACGGTCGAGGCAACATAGGTGTGGCGGAAAATGCCTCAGATCATAGTACGGTATCCGTATTGTGGAGTGGATTTCTAGGGTGATCTGGATATTGTGTTACCTTCGGGGGATGTGTTCAACCACCAAGGTATGTTTGTGATTTTGATATGTTGATTTGTGAGATAGTATGACATGTGTATTTGTATAGATCCTGATACTATTGTTTGGTTGTTTGTATGTGTAGATGTGGGACTTCGTGGGCATGAGGTTGATATGGTCAGAGCACCAGCTCATCAGGAGCCGGTGAGACCGCCACGCGAAGGAGAGAGACGTCGGCATGAGGACGTTGAGGTGAGACCAGTTGACGAAAAGAGAGCGGCTAGGAGATGTCACTTTGATGACCCTGGTACCGAGCCATCGTATGCTCCTTCAGCGGAGTTCAGGGGAGATTTTGAGGATATTCGCTATCGCTTGGAGACAGTGCTCCAGGGAGTGTCTCAGGGCATGTGGTCGCACATCTAGGACAAGGGCGTCTTGGAGCAGTGTGTTGGAGTTCCGCTGATGTGGTGGACTGACAAGCAACAGTAGCAGGTGCTGAGATGACCAGGTAGTTACCTCTAGGTCCGGAGGGATTGATAGTGGGTGGGGCACCACCACCCAAGGGAGGGGCAAGAGGTGGTGCTCTAGAGGCACCTTGAGTGTCTCTCTATGTATTTTGGTATTTTATATATAGGCTGGTGAGCCCATTTTCGTGTAGTGACACCAGTTTTGTACCGAGGTATTGTAGTCTATGATGTATATGATGTATTCTATGTGTATGTAAACATTTTGATGGCACTATTGACCAAGTTATATCAACATTGAGCTTGAAAACAAAAGGGTTGTCTTTAGATTTTGATTTTACAAAATATCAACATTGTTGCCTCATAATAGCATGATTGGATTATGCTCAAGGTTTATTTGTGATTTGTGAAATTTGGCAGAGTACTAAGAACAAAGAATTTGTTTTCGTTGGAATGAAAATTGTTTATTTTGGGGATACTCGTTTTTACACTGACCATTTGATGTTGATTTCCCACCATACACTGGATTTTTGCTTCCATCACCATCTGAAATGACCAGGAAAACATAATTTTAAAACCCTGGAAAATATTGGCTACTAAAATCAGCATGACAAAAAAAATTTAATCAACAGGAATTAGAGAAGACATCAACATCATTCAAAAAATCAATAGACGTTTACAAAAAAATAAAAGAATCGACAAAATTTTACCTTGAAAGCCATCACTCCGACCGGTTTGAGAATTAAGAAAAAAGAGGATCCCCATGCAACAAAAAATAGCGTAAATGAGACCTCGTACAATCTCTTTCTCATACCTGAACTTTTCTATCAAGTTCACTTTGTACTGTAGTTTTGAGCATGATAGCTAGATTTTGTTGTTTTGAATGTAATGCCTATGTTTTATTTTAAGATTTAGTTTCTAATATGAGCTTCTATTTGTTTTTCAGATAGAAAAGTTGATCATATACCTATATTAATGCACTCCAACTTTATAACCGCAGTTCAACCAAACTGCAATTTCTAGCCAATTCCAAATAATAGAACCCTGATTCAACCAAACTGCAATTTCTGGCCAATTCCAAATAATTAGGAATTCCCTAAAAAATATTTGACAATGGTTATCAATTGATGCAGGGTTCAAATTCTGCCAAGCCTTGGATGTAATATAGAGTATTTAACCACATGATTATGCTTTGTGATTCAATGGATGACTATCAAAACCTACTTCTAATAACTTTTGAAACCCTCAATAATCACATGTTGTATGTACATCTTCAAAGCTAGAAAAGGGGCATGCTACCAACTGTGTTATGGTCGATCCACCCAGTCTATTCTATGTCAAACCATGGCTCTTTCTACATGAAATTAGTGGTCAAGTGTGCATAATGTAGCCACAAGGGAAGTCGACCACATGCTACGACTTGGCCACAACCCTCAAACATCCTTGCACAAAGTCAGTTTTCCATGAGAAATGAATGTTACCTGATTTATGGAATGTAATCGCACTGGCTTGACCCCTTGACCTAGCCCCTTAAACTGGTTAGGCATGCTCAAGAGATGGTGTAAAACTTGACAACGTGAATTTCAGAAGGTTGATGGACATGCAAACAGATGGACAACATGACGGGTAGCTCCACAGATTACTTGCCACCGCTAAACTACCAAGTGCCACATGTTCATGTTTCCTATTAAAAATTATTTTATGATATAACTAAGTTTTTTCACTTACATAAAGTGTTTCAATATTTAAATTAAAACACGCCGAAAGGCATAATCCTATTGACAATGAGCACAATTAATCACATTTTAATCTAAAATTCTAGTTTAATGGCTAACAATTAAAGACGTTGGTATATTCTTAATCGTCCTCCCAAATCAATGAATGTGATTTCCTTTTCATAACTTCCTTGTATTTTTGAATGCATCCGTTAGCCTGTTTATTTTTTAACATTTACCTAATCATATTAAGAAATTACTGTAGCACTAAGTTGCTGCAACCGTTCAACTAGGTCGAGTGTCAGGGGGACAACACGACGGGGGATAAGCTGTGCCAGAGGTGGGACAAAGTGAACAAACTCAGAGAATAGAGGTAGATGGCCTGTGGGATACTTGGAGTATATGGACGATGTCAATAGGAGTAGATGATAAGGAGTGCCCCACCCAAGGGTGACATGGGTTGTGTTTGCCAAAAAGGAAGACAATCGCCAAAGGTGGCGGCAAAAAGATATGTAAATGCTGGAAACAAAGGATTTTTACAAGTACCAAATGAATAAAGAATAATTTGGGATGAGTGTACAAATACAGAAATGGGTGCCCCAATGCAATATGGTTGGGCCGGTTAGGGCACAATTTGCTTGGAGAACTGGTGGAGGTTGGCGGCCCCATGGGTGGGTTTCTGTATGAGGTAGATGAAATGGAGGGAAATTTTCGGATGAGAAAATTGAAGGTGGATGACATGGAGGGTTAATGATACTGCGGAGGTGTAGTCAAAATAGAACTGTGAATAGATAACTTGGAAGTCCATTGGGAAAGCTAGCAAAATGAGGAGAAGGAGTATGTGGCTGATTTACGACGTGATGTAAGACTATCGGGACTCCCATCCCTAAAGGGTTGAAAAACAACATGAGTGTCGAAGTGCCAAGGGGTGCTATGAATGGGACAACTCATGTGGTGGAGAGTGCTACCGGGTGACAGTACCTAAAATGCAAAGGAGGTGGCGGTACTGCAGAGCCGGATATGGGGACCCTAAAGGTGAATTTCAGAGGGTGTGACTGGAGATGCAATTGAGATTCAGAGGGAATGATTACATGCTAGTGTTGATTATATACCTGAAGGGGTTGCACTGATGTATGATGACCAAGTACCTGCACATGAAAACCAAATACTTGACGTGAACAATATCTGAAGAGAATCGAACATACAAACATGTATTTGATAATTTTGAACATGAGCATGTGTACCTGGACTGGGTATGAAAAAAATGGCACCCCGGGGGCTAAGGATAAAAAATGGCCTGAGGACTGTCTTGACATAGATGACAGGATGCTGATCCCGTGGCTAAAGACGGAACGAAAAACAAACACCCGGAGCTCTCGAAATGGGGTTTGGAAGTTTGGCTAAAAAGGGCTATATATAGTTGTAGGGCCCATATTGCCACCTCATTTGTACTTGTTGTTGGAGTGACTAGACGAGAGGTATTCAGAGGAGATTTAGAGATTCTGGGAGAACGAGGCAGCCAATTCAGGACCAGTAAGCTTCAAGTTAGTAGTCTTATCATCCTGCATAGAAGTAGGTTTTTAATTTGTGAGAAGGGCTTGTACGAAGGGTCGTACAGGGTTTTTTATGGGTGTGGGCCCCCCAGTGTGCGGGAAATCTAGAAATACACATACACGAGTGCGCGCCTGTTATCTGGATATTCGAGCATGGGTGTGCTCGTAGGGGGGAAAAAGGCATGCATGGTATGCGTGCCTATTTTCTATAGCTGCACATGGGCGAGCGGTTGTGTAGTGGATAGGCGCATTGTGGTGCACGCCTGTATCTGTGACAGGGGTGCATGGAGGCTCCTCTATATGGAGGACAGGGGCACACTCATGTGAACCTATTTGATGAACATGCGTGCATGTGTGCGCGCCTGTGGGGTGAATAGGCGTGCATGTGTGTGCGCCTGTGGGATGAATAGGCGTGCATATGTGCATGCCTGTGGGTTAAATAGCCGCACCTTGGGGGCAAGGTTGATGGGTGAAAAAATCATCTTTTTTGGAGATTTTAATGTTTTTATGTTCGAGATGGCTGATCTAGGACTGTATTTATGTGGTTGCAGGCGATCATTTGTATGATGTCCGTCCATTGGCAAGAGCGATTCAGGAAATCTACTAGGTGAGGTTAGGAACTGAGGAGGTACTTAAACGAAGTCAAGATGTGTGGAGACTTCAAGACTTCCCTTGGTTGGGGATATATGTGAAGGATAAGTGGCCGCAACCGTTCAACTAGGTCGAGTGTCAGGGGGACAACACGACGGGGGATAAGATGTGCCAGAGGCGGGACAAAGTGAACAAACTCAGAGAACAGAGGTAGATGGCCTGTGGGATACTCAGAGTATATGGACGTTGTCAATAGGAGTAGATGATAAGGAGTGCCCCAGCCAAGGGTGACATGGGTTGAGTTTGCCAAAAAGGAAGACGGTCGCCAAAGGTGGTGGAAAAATGATATGTAAATGCTGGAAACAAAGGCTTTTTACAAGTACCAAATGAATAAAGAAAAATTTGGGATGAGTGTACAAATACAGAAACGGGTGCCCCAATGCAATATGGTTGGGACGGTTAGGGCGCAATTTGCTTGGAGAACTAGTGGAGGTTGGGGGCCCCATGGGTGGGTTTCTGTATGAGGTAGATGAAATGGAGGGAAATTTGCGGATGAGCAAATTGAAGGTGGATGATATGGAGGGTTAATGATACTGTGGAGGTGTAGTCAAAATAGAACCGTGAAGAGATAACTTGGAAGTCCATTGGGAAAGCTAGCAAAATGAGGAGAAGGAGTATGTGGCTGATTTACGACGTGATGTAAGACTATCGGGACTCCCATCCCTAAAGGGTTGAAAAAAAACATGAGTGTCGAAGTGCCAAGGGGTGCTATGAATGGGACAACTCATGTGGTGGAGAGTGCTACCGGGTGACAGTACCCAAAATGCAAAGGAGGTGGCGGTACTGCAAAGCCAGATATGGGGACCCTAAAGGTGAATTTTAGAGGGTGTGACTGGAGATGCAATTGAGATTCAGAGGGAATGATTACATGCCAATGTTGATTATATACCTAAAGGGGTTGCGGTGATGTATGATGACCAAGTACCTGCACACATGAAAACCAAATATGCGACATGAACAATATCTAAAGAGAATCTAACATACAAACATGTATTTGATAATTTTGAACATGAGCATGCGTACTTGGATGAGGTATGAAAAAAATGGCACCTTGGGGGCTAAGGATAAAAAATGGTTTGGGGACTATCTTGATGTAGATGACGGGATGTTGATTTTGTGGCTGAAGACGGATTGAAAAACGAACACCCGGAGCTCTCGGAATGGGGTTTGGAAGTTTGGCGACAAAAGGGCTATATATAGTTGTAGGGCCCACATTACCACCTCATTTGTACTTGTTGTTAGAGTGACTGGAAGAGAGGTATTCAGAGGAGATTTGGAGATTCTGGGAGAACAAGGCAGTCGATTCAGGACTAGCGAGCTTCAGGTTAGTAGTCTTATCGTCCTGCATAGAAGTAGGTTTTCAATTTGTGGGCAGGGACTGTACGAAGGGTAGTATAGGGGTTTTTATGGGTGTGGGCCCCCCAATGCGCGGGCGATCCAAAAATATGTGCACACGGGTGCACACCTGTTATCCGGATATTCACACATGGGTGCGCCCGTAGGGGGGGAAAAGGTGCGCATGGTATGCTTTCCTGTTTGCTACAGCTGCGCATGGGTGCGCGACTATGTAGTGGACAGGCGCACTGTGATGCATGCATGTGTTCATGACAGGGGCGCATGGAGGCTCCTCTGTATGGCGGACAGACACACACTCATGCGTTCCTGTGGGATGAACAGGCACACACTCATGCGCGCCTGTGGGATGAACAGGCGCGCATGTGTGCTCGCCTGTGGGGTGAACATGCGCGCATATGTGTGTGCCTGTGGGATTAACAGGTGCGCATATGTGCACGCCTGTGGGTTAAACAACCGTGCCTTGGGGCAAAGATGATGAGTGAAAAACTCATCTTTTTTGGAGATTTTAATGTGTTTATGTTCGAGATGGCTGATCTAGGACTGTATTTATGTGGTTCCAGGCGATCATTTGTACGATGTTGGTCCACTAGAGAGAGTGGGACTGGTCACAGTTGAGGGATGTCATGGCTATTGAGGAGTCGGGGGTTCGTGCCACTTTGGCAGCCTGTGGGCTACTGAAGTTCTTCGAATGCCCATTGATACGGGCTCAGGAGTATCTTCTATAGTTTTTGATCCAGATGTGGAGTCTGGATCTGCATTGTTTTATTGTGCAGGGAGAGCAGCTATCCTTCAATGTGGTGGAGGATGTGTATTTTCTAACTGGGCTCTCTTTTCAGGGGACACCCCTACTGGCGAAGCCCATGTTACCTGGGGATGGGAAGTTGGCTACCTTCAGTCGAAGGTACTATTCTAGAGAGAATTTTATGTCAGGCTCCGTAGTGAGTATCGGGGCTATGGATGCTTTAGTTCATCGATGTGTAGCAACGATGATTGTGAGGGTATATGGGTCCCTCACGACTCAGCGGATAAGTGGTGGTCAGTTGAGGATTATGGGGAGGGCACTGGTAGGAGAGCATTTTTCCTGGGGCTTGATGCTGCATGCCAAGATGGTAGGGAAGTTGGACAGATGTCGGACTATGGACTCAGGGGATTTTGCCTTTGGTTCCATCTTGGTGGCCTAATTTTTGGAGAGGGTATCGATGTTGCGCCCTAGAGTTTTAGTGGGCGCACCTGTTGTGCGAGAGCCACGGCTGATGCCCTGGTCAACGATTTTGGTTCACCACGGTGGTGGTGAGGGTGGCCATTTTTTCACGGTCGAGGCAACATAGGTGTGGTGGCAAATTCCTTAGATCATAATACGGTATCCGTATTGTGGAGTGGATTTATGGGGTGATCCGGATATTGTGTTACCTCCGGGGGAGGTGTTCGACCACCGAGGTATGTTTGTGATTTTGATATGTTGATTTGTGAGATTGTATGACATGTGTATTTTGTATATATGTTGATGCTATTGTTTGGTTGTTTGTATGTACAGATGTGGGACTTCGTGGGCGTGAAGTTGATATGGTGAAAGAACCATCTTGTCAGGAGCCGGTGAGACTGTCGCAGGGAGAGCCGCGGGAAGGAGAGAGACGTGGGCATGAGGACGTTGAGGCGAGACCAGCCAGTGATGAGAGAGCAGCTTGGAGACATCGCTTTGATGACCCTGGTGCTGAGCCATCGTATGCTCCTCCGACAGAGGCCGGGGGAGATTTTGAGGATATTCTCTGTCGCTTGGAGACGGTGCTCCAGGGAGTGCCTGAGGGCATGTGGTCATGCATCCAGGACAAGGGCATTCTAGAGCAGTGTGTTGGAGTTCCACTGATGTGGCAGACCAACAAGTAGCAGTAGCAGGTGTTGCGATGATCGAGCGGTTACCTCCAGGTCTGGAGGGATCGATAGTGGGTGGGGCACCACCGCCCGAGGGAGGGGAAGGAGGTGGTACTCTAGAGGCACCTTGAGTGTCTCTCTATGTATTTTGGTATTTTATATATAAGCTGGTGAGCCCATTTTGGTGTAGTGACACTGGTTTTGTACCGAGATGCTTCACTAGCCTGCGGATTTTGTATATGATGTATTCTATCTGTATGTAAACATTTTGATGGCACTGTTGACTGAGTTATATATATATATATATATATATATATATATTGAGGTCTTTGTGATGTTTACATGTGTGTGTTTTAATGTTATTTATGATGTCTAATCTATATTTGTTGTGATAGGATCTTGATGGTTTATGTGTGTGTAAAAGTATCTTGATGTGATATATATCAATCGAGTATAATGTTAGCTAGGTTATCTGTGATTTATTTCAATTGTCTTGGAATATGTGTAAATGTAATGAAATCAAAATGTCAAGATAAAAGTATAACTTGCAGGTATTTGCGAAAAAGGCAAGGATCGTGGACACGGTACACATTGTTGAGTTGGAGGACGACTAGTTGTGAGTCAAGTAAGACGCTAAGGTGACGAATACGACGATGGCTAGCATCGGTGAGGAGGCCAATGATGACAGTGTACTCGTCTTGGTTGTTGGTTGATGAACCCAAACATATGCTGCTAGAGTGGAGTAGGTCATGTGAGGGGGTATAGATGACCCAAGATGCCGAAGCGATATTTTGTGTCCAACGGCTAGCGTCATCAGTGTAACCGATGTGGTAGGTCGATGGAGGAAGCATCTGTCAATAACACAAATGATAGTTTAGACGTGAGGTATGGAAAAAAGATTAAAAACACTATAAAAGAAATAACCTAATGTAGAATGGCTACACTTAGGCGTAAAATTTCTTTAAGTATATCCCATTGACGGGTTCTTTGAGAGAGAGGCCCTCAGAAGAAGCCAGGATGTATGAGCCTTTGGTGAGGCAATGTTGGATAATGTAGGGGCCATTCCATAATGACTTGAATTTTCCATAACCGATGGTATCGTGAGCGATATCGTAAGCAAGGATGAGGTTGCCTTCGTGAAATGAGCTAAGGTTGACATGGCGATCAGAGGTGTCTTTTGACCATTTTTTGGCTGCCTCACTGTTCTATAATGAAGATTCACGATCTTCATCCAGGGACTCTAAGTTCAGCAAATGCTGCTCCATTGGAGCAGTGTCGGGTAATAGCTCAATTGCAGTGCGTAAGGTGGGAATTCCGCACTCGATAGGAAGAGTGGTATCGACCCCATGGACTAGATGAAAGGGTGTGAAACCAATGGCCATTTTCACAGCCGTACGGTAAGCCCATAGCGCAGAAAATAACATATGATGCCAATTGGTCTTATGTTTGTTAATTGTGCACTAGAACATGGTCTTAAGGACCTTTTTAACTGCTTCGACCTGTCTATTAGACTAAGGGTAATATGGTGAGGCAAACTCATGGGAGAATCCCAACCGTGATGAGAGTTCGACAAAATTCTCATTCTCAAAATGTTTCCCGTGATCGAAAACTAGTTGGAGTGGTACTCCAAAGTGGGATATGACGTGATTAAAAAAAATGCGTTGCAGTGTCAGCGGTGTTGTTGAAGGTGGGCATGGCTTCAACCCATTTTTTTAAGTAATCGACTGTGACGACGATGTATTTGTGTCCATTGTTAGATGGGGGGTTACAAGTCATGAAGTCAATGCCCTATTTATAAAAGGGGCCTGCAGTAATGACTGGGTGGAGAAGAGCAAGTGGGGCTCGTGCTTTGTTGGCGTAAAGTTGGCATTTATTGCATCGCTTCACAGCGTGAATGCAATTGTGAAGCAATGTAGGCCAAAAGTAACCTACTCAAATGATTTTCTAAGTAGTGGACATTCTCGAAAGATGGCCCCCGCACGTGCTGCTATGGTAGTCATTCAAGACTCTATCGGCCTCGTCAATAGTCAAGCATCGACGAAGTATGGTGTTGACCCCTCGCTGATATAAGATATCTCTGATGAGGAGATATCGGGGGGGTTGGTGGCAAATAGGACGATGATCATCTTGTGAGAGGTGGTTACCAAAATTTTGGGTTCGGAGCTAGACGAGGAGGTCGTCGTACCAAGGATCATTCGAAGTGATATAAAAGAGATGTTCATCGGGGTATTCAGTATTGATGGGGGCACTAATAGTATCAGAGGGGAAGGCCATGACAAGTTCGATGAGGATGAGAGATTTCTTGCTCTTAGGTGTTGAAAATTCAAGATCGTACTCCTAAAGGATAACGATCCATCGGGCAAATTTTCCATTAATTTGTCGATGACTGAGCAAGTATTGCACGGGGTTGAAATTTTCTATGACTTTAGCCGTGCAAAGCAGAATGTAATGATGCAGTTTCTGAACTGCGAGGATGACTGCGAGGGCTAGTTTCTCTTCATGATTATACTTCAAGGGTGGCCCTGAGAGGTTTTTACTAATGTAGTAAATGACATGATCATGATCGTCATCACCGATTTGAATGAGAACTCATGTTACTGAGACAGTTGATGCTGATATGTAGAGGATATAGTCGCGATTATAGTCGAGTGAACTAATTAAAGGGGTGTTAGAAAGTGTCATTTTAAGATCGTCGAACGCTTGTTGGGCATGTTCATCCCAGTGAAATGGGATGTCATTGCGTAGTAAGCGAAGGAAACCGTGTGCATGAGTGGCATAGTCTGGGACAAATCGCCGTAGAAAGTTAGTTTTTCCTTGTAGGCTCTAGAGTTGGCGTAAATTATGGGGGGGTGTAATTTCTATGACGGCCTGGACTTTGAGGGGGTCCATGGTAATACCACTTTGGGAAACAGTGAATCCGAGGAGGCACCTGGTAGTGACGTAGAACACACACTTGAGGGGGTTTAATTAGATGTTGTACTGACGACGCCATTGGAAGATGATGCGTAAATCATCAATATGTTGGGTGCATTTTTTGGATCGAGTTGTGAGGTCGTCCAAGTATGCGAGGATGATATGAGCTAGATCATGAAAAATATATGTCATGGACCATTGGAAAGTTGCCCCAATGTTTTTTAAACCAAAAGGCATGACACGATATGAAAAAGTACCCCAAGGGGTGGTGAATGTGGTTTTGTATTGATCGGCTGGGTGGATTAGGATTTGGCTATAACCAGAGAAACCGTCCATGAAGGATAGAGCCTCGTCTCCTGTGCAATCATAGATAATTTGATCGATGAAAGGTGTTGGAAAGTTGTCTTTGGGACAGGCGTGATTGAGATTGTGAAATTTCGTGCATATATGGATAGTGCCTTGTTTTTTGTTAACGGGTACAGGGTTGGAAACCCATGAGGTATAGGCGATGGGGTAGATGAACCCCGTCGCTCGTAATTTGTCAATATCGGCTTTAATAGCCGCTGCTTTGGATGGGTGTAGCGGTCATTGTTTTTGGCACACTAGTGTGATATCAGGCCAGGTGTCTATGCGATGTTCGACAATAGAGGGGTCAAGGCTAGACATCTCTATGTATGACTAGGCAAAAATATCCTGATATTCTTAGAAGAGGGTTTTATAGGCGGTGATTTCTTCAAGGGTGCATGTGGCGCTAATGGTAATTTCCTCAATGACACCATTTCTGATGGAAATATTGATTTTGATGGTAGGGGAAATGTTGGCCATGTTTCCTTCCTCAAAAGCATCAGGGGAAGGGATGGGGTTGTTGAACCAGTTGATATGCCCTGATGGGATAAAATCCTTGGTTTCGACTATGTATATGGGGTGTTGGTTAGGAGGCATGAAGGCTTCTTGTAGAAATGAGAGCGCTTATTGGTGTAGTGCATCCCATGGGTAGTCAGGGGTGGTTAATTACTCAAGTATGTCCTCGTCACAGTAGAATTATCGGGAATAAAAGGGATCGTAAAGAGTGATATCAGTGACTGTCACCGTGTGGTTATCCTCTGGTGATGAAGAAGCGGGGGGAATGATGCAATGAGATTGCGATGGTTCACTTGACATAAACCAAATATCAAGGTACTGGGGAGTACTAATGGTAATTGGATGTAAAATTTATGTGGGGAAATGAATGAGAGAATTGGGGGGATTTGGGGGTAAATCCTCGTGTAAGTCATCTAAAAACCACGGAGGAAGCGGGAGTTCTTCTGGTTCAGGAGAAATAACATGAAGAATCTCTAGTGATGAGGTAAGGTCAATCATCGATTCTGTAAGGGGTGTAGGAGATTGAATCAGGGTCGATTGGCGTCACCTGTATTCAATGATCGTAGGACATTGGTATGTAAAATGATCTAAGGATTTGCATAGAGAGCAAGGGCATCTCATACGCTCATTGACTGAAGTCATGACATAATGGATGTCAGTGATGTTTGGTGGGGATGATGTCATTGGATTGGGTTCATGTTGGAAGCTTTGGCGTACTGCTACTAACGTCTATCGGAAGTGAGGTAGCACTGGGAAATGGTGTGTATAATGGCCATATTCTGAACATATGGCGCAAGCGAATTTGGTTCGCAGCCCTTTGTTACTTTCAGTAGGGGAGGTAGCGGCAGTATGTGCTAAAGTGACAAACAGTGATGGTGTTTGATTGAGTTGAATTAGGTTACGTAATTCAGGTACAGATGGGCATTTGTTGGTTGGGTGTCCATCTTTCTCACATAACACGCAAGGAGGTTGAACGCGTGGGGGAAGTGGAGCTATGGGCTCCTTCTTCTTTCGCCTGCCCCAGTTGTGGCAGGGAGGTTAGTGAGTGGGGGTGTAGAGGGTATGGTAGGAGTGAGTATGGAAATCATCATTGGGATTCCTTCTGTTTGGCGAGGAAGGGATGGTAGAGGAACCATATCTGGTGGTTGTAAATACCAAACTGGGATTGCCATATTAGGGAGAGTAAGCATTGCGGCTACTTGGAAAGCTTGTACACCTGGTGGAGGGTAAAAGAAATGGATTTGAGTAATGGCTTGTGGAACTGTCTCCCAGACTGGGATATGGCCTTGGGGTGAGGTGAAATTGTGAACTAGTGGAGTCGATGAGTTTGCAGGAGGCTCGTGAGGGAGGGGTTCTGCGACTAGTGGGACATCAAGTATGAGAGAATCCTCCCTAGGAGGAAGGGTATTCTCAAGGTCATTTCCTTTGGATGATATGACACATACCTGATTGGAAGGATGAAGGAGCGATGGTGCCCCATGGTAAGTTCCTAACAATGATGGGTCTTTGAAAATTCCGGGACCCATTTTGATGAGTGGGTATGCTTCAGAATTACTTTGGATGAGGGGGAGAATGTTATCGATGTTGGAAGAAGGGTTAGGCTCATAATGTGAAACTTGGTCAATTGTTATGATCTTCCCATTATGGGGGAACATCATGGTTTGAAAGACAGAAGAGGCAACTTCCCTCATAGCGTACATGTAGCTACAACCGAACAAGATATTGTAATCGAGTGGGGCATCGATAACTTCAATGTCGATGAGAATGGTCTTGCCCCCTAGTTTTATAGGGACATTTTGGAAGAGCCCTTCGGGAGAAGATGGTCGTTCATCATAATCTCTTAAGGTAATGGTAGATGGTATGAGTTTAAGGGAACCAAGTTTCTACTATACTGACTTGGACTTGATGCATGTGGATGCGCCTTCATTGATGATGCACTGATGAACCGTGATGTTTCAAATTTTCACTGGGATTTGAAAAGCGATGAGAGCGAGGAGATGAGGCTCTCCATTGTCGAGATCAAATGTTATGAGTTGAGTATCTGCAGGGTCGACTTCCCCCAAGGTGGAAAGTAATGATTTCTACTGAGTGGGACAAGTTTGAAGGACTTTTAAGACTGACATGGTAGTCGGGGACTGTGTTAAGTCATCGACCAAACTGTAATTATGAGATGCCCTAGCCTGCGGGTTGTGGACATTCTTGCGTAATGGGATGCAAGGGATGCAAAGAGGTGTTTCCATGTTAGGGCGAGGGATCATCAAAAGGGGTCCCGTTGATGTTGGGAGTGTTTCTGGGGGAATGGGAGGAGACTCAGTGGGTGCACGATATTGAAAACTACGTGTTTGCAGAAGGACTTCTTCCTCACTGGTGAGTAGGATAGTACGATATGTGAGGTTGTTTGGATTGAGATATTGTCCCAACTGTGATTGGGTAGGTTGCACGTCCTGTTGGGTGTTCATCACACCCTAGTGTGGAATGGGTTTTTGCAGCATGGTTGGGGGTGGTTGTTACACGTATTGTTGTGGGGCTTGCTAAGGGGAAGGCCGTGTTGGAGTATGTGGACCATTCACTGAGTCTTTCATCCATTTAAAATCAATGATTTGGGGGAAATGATGAGTATAATGACCGAAATCACAGCAAAGGACACAAGGGAAGTTGGTTCGAAGATTATTGTTATTTTTCCCTTGACGTCTGTTGTTGTTTCCCCCTTGAGGGTTTTGATTCCCTTAGTTCTGGATGCCCCCAGTAGGTTGGTTCTATTGGGGGTGATTCTTGCCTTGACCTAGGTTTTTATTGCTCTGGTTTTTTCCTTTATTTTTGGCATTATTCGACGGATGGGTTGGATTTTCTGTATTCAGCTGTTTGAAATTTTAATATTGCTGAACGAGAGAGGGTTGAACAAAATTCACCCGAGCGTGAGGGTGTCCTTATGGTGGAGCCATGGGCTAGGGAGGGCTAGGAAATGGAAAGTGCGGATTATTTTGTGGTAATGATCCGTAAGGTACATAGGAAGGCGTGGTGGTTTCACTAGTATTTAGAGTATAAGCTAAGGTAGAGGGGATACCAGAACTTGTCTGGATAGGTGGGTGTATTATGGGTGTTGGCGGTGGCCCACTGATGGGTGGAGGGAGAGCAACAAGGTATGGTTGTTGATAAGTGGGTGGAGAGTAATAAGAGGCTCCCCCATATGTCGATGGATATTGAGGTGTGCCATACATTGGTGGTTGTTGGGGTTGTGGTGTGTGGTGTTACCAATCAATCCATCTGCTGAGTGAGACATCTCAGGTTTATCTTGGCCAAATGGCATGGGTTTTGGGAGCTTAGGAAGTACTGTGCACAAGTATCCTGATTGAGAATAGATGAGGTTGTATTGTTGAGCCTTATTGATGGCTTTTTATTCCGATTGAGGGAAGGTGGAAGCCACATCTTTACCGAGGAGAGAGACAAGTGATCTGAGAAACCAGTCAAGACACTGTTGTTTGGTGGTTTCTTCTTTTCACAAACTACGTCATCGATGCCACTCGTGGATGTGATCAACGATATGTGTGGCTGAGGTTTGTTTAAAATTAGAGAGTAGTTCAAGACCTTTGTCATGGAGGATTGGTAATTGGAAGAAGGTAAAAAATGCTTTTGCTAAGGACTCAAAAGTCGCATGGGACCCCGATTTTTCATCTACATACCATTTGGTTGATGGGCCAGTGAGTGTGAGTTGAAATAATCGTATTCGGATGGAATCATACATAATTCTATTGGAAGAGCACCATAAGTGGAAAGTCATGACGTGGTTGGCAGGGTCATCTCCTGCCTTCCCTTCAAACTTGGGGATATCTGAAGGTAGTTTGGTAGGCATTGCAGGCCATGTGGGGTCATGCAATATAGGGTCATTTGTGAGTTTGTTGAGATCTGGTATGTTAAGAGAGGCCAAATATGACATCTGGAGAGGTGGCAGAGGATTAGTTCCAGCCATGGTGTGAGTGTTCTATGAACCTGACCCTTGAGGGGGCTAGGTGGGTTGGTACTTCCCCCTTGAGAGGAAGTTTCCCCCCTACTTTCGTGTAAAGGAGAGTGAGTGGGCGGTGGACCTTGGGAATTGGACCCAAGTAAGGTGGAACCAAGCAAAGCTAATCCCAAGATAATGGCACTCACAGGGGTGTGAGAAGGTGGAGTCGATGAGTTGGCGAGACTAGGAACTCCCCCTAAAATAAGAGGGAGGTTCAACAAGAATCTGGAACGACGGGAGTTCTATGGGTCCCCTATGATGTCCGACTTGTTGAGTGTATGTGTGCAAATGGTGGTGAGAGTGATAAATAAACAAGAGCATTATGTTGCAATTTTTGAACTTTACACAATATCTAAATTAAATGTAATCAGAAGTGCATCATACATAAATTGTTTTGATAAAGAAGAATATATATGGATAAGTAGGTTTTGTCTGCGTGGGGGATCAAAGAAAACAAATGCTTGTTTCCTAAAATATGTAACGTCCTTCCTTTCAAATAGCATTGGACCTTCCAATAGTACTCAACAGTGGGGTCTAAAGTCACTGTAAGAGAAACTAGTGAAGGATGAAGTAATCAGTTATAATGAGGGGTAAAGGGGGCATATCCTGAAAGAACTTATGATATTTACCAATATCCACACAAAATCCGATCAAGGTGCAATTGCAGCCCACAATTGCCACTTGGGTAGATGTTCTAAAATTTGGTCACTAGGTACCTCGGTCAAAGTGCGACATTTAGATTTTCGGCCTAAGAAATGGGTCATGAGCTGGCTCCCGTCTAAGAGGTGGGTGCCTCAAGGGGGGACACACAGAACAATCAGACCTCGGCCTTCAACCCTTCACGGGTATATCCCTGCCTTATGGTGTTAGGAACAATTGACTTGGAGGATTTAAAGTTCCCTATTTGACAACTTCTATTGTTTTAAAAATGTGAGAACCAGATAACGGGGAGTTATTTGGATGCCTATCCCTAAAATCCTACCTATACTGGAAGATTTCTTTTGGCACTTCCTGTAGAGGAAAACTTAGTGAGTTTTTAGAAAAAATTTAGATATGGTTGTTTGAGAGATTGGGGGTGTGAACCAATCTCGTTGAAATTAAATGGGAGTGGATAGTTTCGTCAAGAAATGGGTGGGGTGTTTCGGAATCCCTTTGGAGAAAAATTACTTTGACCTCCACGTTTATGTTAATGTTTATGCCATTATTATAGTTCTTTGCATTTCAATAGATAAGAGCATCATAAGAACAAGATCATTGAGAAATACACATTCACAAGAGACACAACATTTATCTTGGGAAACCCTCTAGGGGAAGAAAACCCAAAAAAAACTTCCTTATCATAAATAGCTTATACAATGTTCAAGAAATAACTCAAACCAATACAAATAGTCCTCCCCAAGAGATGCACCACTCTTCTTCTCCTCTCTCTGGTAATTGCAGCTTGCCTCATATGATAATGAGCAAGTGAGTTGTGTGTTAGAAGTGAGGCGCTAGCCTCTTATTTATACAAGACTGACATGTGTGAAGGGGTTTCACTGGTAGGGACGACCTCTCACTCTAGGTGGGTAAACCCACCTTTAATTAATTATGGGTCTTCAATAATAACTGTTGGGGCCGACTTCTTATTCTACCCTTTATAATTGTCCGATGACCAATCCACAAAAGGGGATTTGGTCCTTATACAATTACCGACATGATTAATCCACAATGGGGATTAATATTAATAAAAAAATATTAATAATAATAAGAATGTTCTTCGCAGTTACATTATTTCAACACTCCCCCTTAACAAGAAGGTTATTCTTCATCAACATCAGGCGAGAAAGGTCTCCATCATCAGTGGCGTCAGGAGAATAGTATCGTCAATATCATCTTGAAACATTGGCTAGCACATTTACGAGTTATCAGAAGTTTTATCCATCAGTAGCATCATCATTCTCGAAAGAATGCCATCATCATCTGCATCAATATGTATCAATAAAATGATACCTCATCATAGCACTAGGCTGGCACATCACAGTACTACACTGACTCAATGTCACAACTGATAAGCTGGTAGCTCAGTGTTAGTCACATCTTTCTTTACGTCTAACAACTAGGTCAGAAGCAAGGAATATAATCATCTCGCTTTACATCTAACAACTAGGTCAGAAGCGAGGAATCACAATGTCATGCTTTATGTCTAACAACTAGGTTAGAAGCATGACTCATCTTTTTTTACATCTAACAATGAGGTCAGAAGAAAGGAACACATCAACATCTCACTTTATGTCTAACAACGAGGTCGGAAGCAAGGAATCATCTTGCTTTACTTCTAACAACTAGGTCAGAAGCAAGGAATCAACGGCGTCATGCTTTACGTCTAACAACGAGGCCAGAAGCATGACTCATCTTGCTTTATGTCTAACAACGAGGTCAAAAGCAAGGATCACATGGCGTCATGCTTTACGTCTAACAGCGAGGTCAGAAGCATGACTCATCTTGCTTTACATCTAACAGTGAGGTCAGAAGCAAGGATCACACAGTGTCATGCTTTACATCTAACAGTGAGGTCAAAAGCATGAATCATCTTGCTTTGCGTCTAACAATGAGTTCAGAAGCAAGGATCACATGGTGTCATGCTTTACATCTAAAAACGACGTCAGAAGCATGACTCATCTTGCATTACATCTAACAATGAGGTCAGAAGCATGACTCATATTGCTTTACATCTAACAGCGAGGTCAGAAGCAAGGAACACACAGCGTCATGCTTTACGTTTAACAACGAGGTCAGAAGCATGACTCATCTTGCTTTACGTCTAACAACTAGGTCAGAAGAAAGGAACACACAATGTCATGATTTACATCTAACAACGAGGTCATAAGCATGGCTCATATTGCTTTACGTCTAACAGTGAGGTCAAAAGAAAGGAATATATATATACTCCCCCTTTCAGGGAAGGTCCTTTCGGACTATACCAAGCTTTTCTCGAAAGTGTTCAAACTTTACACGAGATAGAGGTTTGGTCAACACATCGACAACCTATTCATCTGTGCTAATGTAATGAAGCTTCAGGGCTCCTCTCTGTACCATGTCGCAGATAAAATGATAGAGGATCTCTATGTGCTTGGACCTGTCGTGGAACATAGGATTCTTTGTCATTGTAATGCAGCTGTGATTGTCACATAGAATTGTGGTTGCTCTCATCTCCAAATCAAATAGGCCTATCAATAACTTTCAAACCATATAGCTTCACAGCTAGTAGAACATGCGGTAATGTACTCTGCTTCGGCTATGCTGAGAGCAATACTGGATTTCTTCCTACTCTGCCACGAGATCATAGCTGATCCCAAACTGAAACAACATTCGGAAGTTCTTTTTATGTCTGCAACGCTTCCTGCCCAATCTTCATCAGTATATCCATGCAATGTGAAGTCATGATCTCCATCATAGCTAAGACCATAATCCATTGTACCTTTAAGGTACCTCATCACATGTTTTGCAGCCACTAGGTGAACACATCTGGGTTCTACCAGAAACTGACTCAAGGTGTTCACTGTAAAACAGATGTCTAGTCTGGTGTTCGTCAGGTACATTAGCGATCCAATAATCTATTTGTACATCTATCAAGTCTGACGAAGTATCGACCAACAACTTCAACTTTAGCTTCACTTCCATGGGAGTATTCATGGACTTGCATTCTAGCATGTCGAATCTCTTTAAGATTTTGACCGTGTACTTTGCTTGGTTAAGGAAGATTCTTTCTGGACTCTACCATACCTCAAGGCCTAATAAGTAATGCATTAGACCAAGGTCTTTCATTTCAAATTCCGTGGAAAGTCTCTATTTACATTCAGTGATGAGATTTTTTTCTCCAGTTAAGAATAAGTCATCCACATACAGTAGTAATATTACTGGTTCATTATCCATAATTTTGAAGTAGAGATTTGAGTCTGCTTTACTCTTGGTAAAGCCTAAGCTCGTCAAGAAACTATCTATAGGGCCATACCAAGCTCTGGGAGCTTGCTTCAATCCGTATAAGGCTTTCTTCAATCGACAGACATGAGACTTCCTATCTTCAACCTCAAATCCTTGGGGTTGCTCTATATACACTTCCTCTTCGATAACACCATTCAGGAAAGTTGTCTTCACGTCCATTTGGTGCAGCTTCCATTTCATCTTGGCAGTAAGAGCTATAATGGTTCTGATCGAAGTGTATCTAGACACAAGAGAGAATTTCTCTTCATAGTCAATACCTTCCGTTTGGGAAAAGTCACGAGAGACAAATCTTGCTTTATATTTCTCAATACTTCCATCAACAACATGTTTTATTTTGAAGAGCCATTTTGATGATACCACATCCTTACTTTTTGGTCTGGGAACTATTTCCCATACATCATTCTTTATTATGGATTGGTATTCCTCTGTCATGGCATCTTCCCATTCCTTCTTTTGGATGGCCTCTTCAAATCTTGTAGATTCTTCATCAAGTAGATTGCACATCAAAGCCGTGTAACTGGAGAATGGCTTTGGTCTTTTCACCTGTCTTGTGGTTCCTTCTGGAACACCATACTTCTCTCCATCTTGAATAAGCTCTCTTTCCCAAGAATGCTTTCTTTTATGGGAGAAGGTCATTTGAGGAGGTTCTTGAACTTCTGTTATATCATGATCTTCAGGAGTCTCCTCATCAGTGGAAGTTACGATTTCCCTTACAGGTTCTGCAGCTCTGGGAACTTCCCTCATGGATTTTGTAGTCCTGGGATTTACAGGTTCCTCTTCATATACTTCTTCAAGATGGCATCTTCTCGATTTCTTAAGTGCTACTTCTTCATCAAAGGTCATGTCCCTGCTGATATCAATATGGCGATGACCAGGTATGTAGATTCTGAAGGCCTTGGATACCTCACAGTATCCCACAAATATTCCCTTCTTTCCGGAGGGTTCCAACTTCTTTCTTTTCTCTTTCGGTATATGAATAAATACTGGACAACCAAATATTTTGAGATGGCTTACCTCTGGCTTCTTTCCAGTGAACATTTCTTCTGGGGTATTGAACCCAAGTCCACTATGGGATAATCTGTTCTGCACATAAACAACTGCCATTGTTGCTTCTGCCCATAAGCACATAGGAAGTTCTTGATCTTCATAGCTTCCAACATGGTTCTGTTCTTCCATTCAGCTACACCCTTTTATTGGGGATCTTGATCCCAACATCTTTGTAGAAGTTCATGATCTCTTCTGAGGTATATTCTCCCCCATTATCTAACCTAATTATCTTAATCCATTAATGGAGGATGATGGCATTGGGCCACACACGTCTGAATGAATGAGTTCCAGTACTCATTCTTCTTTTCTACCCCTCTTTGGAAAAGGGTTCTTGATATTCTTCCCTTGCGCACATCTATTGCATATGCCTTCTTGATCAACCTTGAGTTCTGGTAAACTTGTGACAGCTTTGCATATGTATGGTAGCGCCTTGTAGTTGATGTGAGCTAATCTTCTAGAGTTCAGATGGATTCTTCAATAGTGTGGGTCATGGCAGCTTCTGAGTGACCCACCTTCTTCTTTTCCACTGATGATTGCTTCATTTATGATCTCTCCTTTATCACGTTGCCTTCTGCAACCTTCGCTATAGCTTCCTCTTGTGACCTGGAGCAAGGTCAACAAAACAACAAGCAAGAATAATATCCTTCTTGATAATATAAAGCAATAGCACGAACAATCAACACAGTAGCTCCTTTAGAGCTATCACTTATAATTTATTTGAAGTAAAGATTAAAGGTAAGGAATACAATATGAAATGATGTCAACACTCTCATAGTGTTGTGACCAAGCATTCTTTAATGGCAACTTGGAACTAACACATGAGGTTTCTCCTAGAGGAGGTGTTAGTCATATCAGGAAAAGTATTTACATCTATATTCTCACATGCTATCAAGTATAATACTTTACGACGATTGTTATCTCAACTAAAGTCATCAGCTTGTCATGTGTACCTTCGAATCTTTATTAATCAAACCTGGAGCCTTGTCCTCATGAATGAGTTCTTTATTTTCTTCTAGGTCTCCTTCACTCAAGTGACGAGTGCTTTCTTCAACCTATCTTTTGTACTAAGACAATACGCTAACTTGACAAAAGGTTAGGTTAGAGGATAAGCTCTATGATCAACTTTTAATTCTTCTAATAATTTGATCATAGCTTCAACATGCAACACTAATCAAGATAATTTCATAACAAATAGATGTATATTAGAATAATCACACCTGGGTTGCATCATTCCTCTGAATGTGTTTGGATTTTGAGATCCTTCTGGATCTATGGCAAGAGATCCCTTCTCCTGCAAATACTCTTTAGGGTTTAACCATTAAACATATGTGAGTACATACCTCAGATAGCATTTGCAGGTGGTGGCTCCATCTGGTAGCAGTGGTAATTATTACTAAAAACTTCAAAGGTGATTGCAACTGGTTCTACAGCTGTAACTGCAACTAGTACTGCAACTAGTTCTGAGACTGCAACTGTAACTTAGGGTTTTATGAAGAAACCCTAAATTTTCAAAATTCAAATTTTGAAATTTTGATCCAAGGGATAGATGCGTTGAGCTGAGGCGAGTTAGCTGGTGCAGTCAGATTTTTGAAAATCCAACTTTTACCCCTTCAAATCTGATCTGCGGATTTCTGGACTGGTGCTTCTGGTTTTCTGGTACTTCTGGTACTCTGGTACTTCTGGTACTTTTGGTACTCTGGTTTTCCGATACCTTTTGAAACTAGGGTTTCACTTTCTGAGAGATCTAGCCACTGAAAAGGTGTGCGTTAAGTGCCAAAATCATCCTTGGGGGAGGGCACAACTTTCTAGGTGGTTAGGGAGCTAAAAAGATTCACTTTTGCAAAACCCTAATTTTTGGGTATGGTAACAGTGACATTTTCCCTCTTGCGAAATATGCTTCCTTCAGGTTGGCTCTGATACCATGTTAATGTTTATGCCATTATTATAGTTCTTTTCATTTCAATAGATAAGAGCATCATAAGCATGGGTGATTTTAAGAACCCCCCCTAAATTTATGTGTATAATAATTGGGCGAATCCCCATGATACATAGCAAAAATTGAAGGCTATTTTATCAATAATAGAATATTTATATATAATTTTTTAGCAAATCTTTTACTCAGTTATATAATCTTGTAAAATATTGGTGAATCTTTCACTGAATTATAAAATCTTGTAAAATATTGGTGAATATTTCACTTAATTGTAAAACCTTGTAAAGTATTGGAAAATTTTTCAATAAAGTATAAAACCACATATAATAATAGGAAAATGTATCCATTAAACCATATGAAGCCATCCTCGAGTACCTTAACCTTGATAGAGAATTATTCTGGAAAAAAACCCTAGGCTAGATAGCCAAACAAAGGTGGCACATCTTTCTTCAAGGATAGCTCACCAATCAAGAGTAACAAGAGTTGATCAGAGAGTCCAAACCATAACCAATAGATAGTCCAAGCCAAAACTGAAATCTGCTAGTTGTAACAACTGCAACAACAACTCACTTCCAGACTTGTGCACAAACTGGCCAACTGCAGTGTGCACAGTGTTGCTTCTGCAGTTCTGAGAATACTAGCCAGAATGAAGACTGGCCTCCTGTATTTATACATCATGGCATCCCTTCAATCATTGTTAATCTATCCATCTCTCTAGTTCAGACCTATCTAGCTACCAATCAGCATTAAAGTGTAAATATCCTATCAAAACAAAAGGTCTGTGTGCTCTCTTCTTGCATCTCATTCTAGTATTCACCACATTTTCCATAGAAATTTCTTGTATTTCACCTCAATTATCTGGTAATTTATATGATTCCTTCATACTTTGTCAGTAATTTAGTAGCCTCTTGATCCCATTAAAAATATGGAGCATCAAATAAGACTTACTGAGGAGCCTGTGAATCACCTATACTATACAGTGCTCAATGCTATCTCTTAAAGTGTAATCACTGCCCTGTGGTTTCCTTTAGAGATAGGTTCATCTTGTCCATCTGGATGAATACTAAGACTCCGATGACCTCAATAAATTTTTCCAAATGTCATCTAATTTAAAATTTGTTTATTTCACTTGTGTTAGGATAAGTCCCCATAATGCAATATAAAGAAACTGCTACTGTGACTAAAAACACATTTCTGCATAACCAAATGTTGGAATTCAACATTAGATTATCCATGCTTCCAACATTGAACCAGGAGTTTTTGGCTTCAAATACCTTAGAATCCTTTTCACCATAGACTGAATTTCCTTTGACGATGGAAAAACTGGAAATATAGTAATATTGGTGCATGCAATCATTGATAAATCTGCAAGAGAATGTAAATTCAAACTCAAAACTTTCATGGGCATACATTGATGTGATTTTAATGTACTCTTGTGTAATAATGAAGCATGTTTATCCTTCATTCACTTCCACCTTCTTAGTGTTGGCCATTGGCCTAACATTGATGCTTTGAAGAGTAATACAACCATCAATACCTTAAACATCAATTCATTGATGTAGCATACACTAATATTTCAACCAAGCAAACTTTAAAAGACAAACAAGACAATGTGTGTTGTTA
>ML784358.1:756794-775358 GCA_009831015.1 Picea engelmannii
ACCTCTTTATTTTTACGCAAGCTTGAAGAGGATCACATATGCTTGTTGATATAAGCTCATCCTTTGGACGAGTCCCTCGGAGTACTTTTAACAAACCCTAGGAAGGAGTGGTTCGGTCCCATCATGGGTCTATCAATGTTTGTTTAACGAGTCCAGAGATAGTAAACTCGAAGGTTTTTCAAGATTATAGAGTTTGGAAAAACACTTAAAAGAGAACTCTCTCAGTTCCTTTTTCGTACAACAGTCCAACGAGACTGAAAAAGGGTTAAACTATCACTCGAAGGACGCATACTTCAAGTACTTTAACGAGCGTGAAAATAGCAAGATCACTCAGCAATCATTTCATGTTTAGAGAGTCTGAAAAGAGCTTAAAGATAACTCCAGGGGGGTTCCTTTTTCATATAACCATAACGAGCCTGAAAAAGAGATAAAACGACGCTCGATCGCGTTCTTATGTTTTTTGCAAGTGCAAGAATAGATAAAAAGCACTCGAGGTTGGATGTCAAAATCATAACAAACAACCAAAATCACACCACACCAAGTAAAGATTCTATCTGTAATCATCCACACTTGCACATACCAATCATTTCACTCATTTCCTCATTAGTGATTAGGGTTAAATAGGAAATAATTATAAAAAACCCACTTTTGATATAGTAAAAAGTAATAAAATGAACAAATAACAAAATTTACCATATCACTTTCACATTTTACCATTTGAGTGCCAAAAAACCTTCATTTACCCTCTATCTTCGGCGTCAAATTCCAAGAGCTACGGGAGACCATTTGACGTGTCGTCGGCGATATTTTGGTAAGTGACTCATCCCTTATCTTTTCATGGTTCAAAATTATATTTTCACTGGTTAAAAGTCAAGTTTTAAGTCAAATTTTTGAACCCTATGTGCGTGGGAGCATTCTCGCAGGTGGCCCATACGGGACCTGCGAGAATGACCCATTCTGACAAGTGGCCCATATGGGACCTGCGAGAATGACCCATTCTCGCAGGTGGGCCATGGGCCACCTGTGAGAAGTTCGCACTGTGCGAAGCAAGCCACCTGCGAACAACGAAAAATCCAAAAAAAAATTATAACGTTTAGCCAATTGCAAGATGTTTATCTCATGAATAAAATCACTGACCATGTTTGTGTGTTTTTATGTAGGTTGCTAGCCACAATCATGGTGTTAGAGTGGTGGGAACGAGAGCACGAGGAGGATAATGCCAATGCGTAAAACCATCCTCCAACTATAGCCGCACTAAGAGACTATGGTCTCTTAAAGTATTTCCACGTCCCAAACATGAGAGCCCAAGTTCGATTATTGGAATACTTAGTCCGGATGTGGGATCTGGACCAACAAGTGTTCATCGTGGGAGCTGATACATTGACCATCGATATCGAGGATATCTATTTCTTGACTGGATTATCCAGACATGGATCCTATGTCAGTTTGTCTGGCAGCAGAAGAGGTGGCTTGAAAATGAGCGAGTATTGTAATCAGTACTGCGTGCCCGAGGCAGAACGACAAAAAGGAAAAGTGGCAATTTGGGGAGTGACCGATTTGACTCTCTGTACCATTCTCTTTACCATTTCTCGAATGGTGGGAAGTGCTGCTCCGCATATGGCTCTGCAAATCTATTTCTAGTACGCTATCGAGTGTACTGAGCCCCAGGTATTCAACTGGGCTGACGCAATGTTACGCAATGTCAAGAAACAGTTGAATAAGTGCATGCGAGGAGACCTAAAGTAGTTTGGTTATGGGTCTCTGCTAGTGTCCTTCTTTCTGGAGAGAATCCCGGTATTCTGTCTACAGGCTAAGTGGGATCTTCCTGGTCCCAGAGATCCGAGGATGTTACAGTGGTGTCGTCTTATGGCCCGACATGTGGCAGGTGCCATTGTCAAATATGACAATGTTTTCTTTGACTGGTTGCAGACTCAGATGCTGATGGTGGACGACTATGCCTACACTGGGCTAGATTTCAGTGGAGATCCAGATCTTGCACTTCCTAAAGACGCACAGTGGGGAGACCTCGGTAAGAAGTACACAAATTTTCTTGTTTTTGAATGTTTTTGGATTTTTAACCATATTTAAATGTTTTTTTTATAGATTTACCCGAAGACTAACACCAAATTATTATTGATAACACAGATGCTGGACCATACAGACCTGCTGGCAGTTCTCCTATTCAATGGCGAGGAGAGGCAGCAGTAGCAGTTCCATAGTACGCCGAGGACTATCTGACAGTGGAGAAAAACTTAGAGGGTCTGATGGCAGACGTTCCAGATATGACTCTGGAGGAGATCCCATGACGCGATTAGCATCACACTGTGGGAGTCTCTGCCTCTATGGGTCGACTGCTCCGCAGAGTTGCTAGGACATTAGTGTGCTATCGTGAACATCATCCTTGATGTCATTGTGTAGAAGCTATGAGCTTCAATTTTGATATTTTGGTCTTCGGACACATTTTGTAAAAACAAACTTTGATCGTTATATATATATATACACGGCTTCTACCGACTTACTTTACATTGTGTACATTTTCATGTGTTTGATTTATAAGTGATTTAAATTCCTGTCCAATACATAATTAGCTAAAGCATATGTCAATGTATTAAGACATCTAGGAATGTGTTGATATTCAATATAATCAAAATGTCGTTCCAAGAGGCGAATCCGCAAATATACCCTTAATAAAGTAGGACTTCGAATAGAATATACAATACTGAGCTGTAATAATACCAGCTGCGAGTCAAGTCACACAACCAAATGATGAATTCCAAGAGAGATAGCATCCACCAATAATTCAACAATGGTGCTATACTCTGCGATGTTGTTGGTTGCTCGGCCAAGACATATACCTCGTAGAGATATGAGTTTGTTTGTTGGGGCATAGATTTCCCATGCAGCGGAAGCTAGGTTCCAAGTACTATGGCTAGCACTGTCGACGAAGCCAATGTAAGGTAGTGAATACTCCGACATCTGGCAATCAAACACAATGTCACGTAAGGGTAGAGACCAGATAACGTCAAAAGCAAAACTAAAGTAACACACACACGCAGTATGATACATAAAATACAAGTACTCATGCACAAATGACTTATGCATAGTACTTCTTTAAGTACAACCCATTCCTGGGTTCACTCAAAGGTACACCATCATAATCTACCAGCTCATATGCTCCTTTTTCCAAAACTTTTCTAACAATGTAAGGCCCACGCCACATTGGTTCGAATTTCCCAGCTCCTAAGACATCTTTATCTTGTTCATATAGAAGAACAAGATCTCCTTCGGAGAAGACACGAGGTTTGACATGCTTGTCATGTTGTGCCTTAACGCATTTCTTCTGGGATTTTATTACAAGAGTAGCGTCACGGCGAGTCTCGTCTAATCGCATCAGATACAACAAAAATTTCCTCTTCAGCAGAAGTGTTGGGTAAGAGTTCTACAGCTAGCTTCAAAGACGGTATTTCACATTCTATTGGCAGAATGGCTTCAATGCCATAAACTAATCGAAAAGGTGTAAATCCTGTGGAAGATTTAACAAATGTCCGGTATGCCCACAATGCCGAAAATAACATCGTGTGCTAGCTAGTTTTATGTATTCCTATCATCCGTCGAATCATAGTTATGAGAAACTTATTGATGGCTTTGACCTGGCCATTGGCTTGTGGATAATAGGGTGTTGAGCTATCATGACGAAGGCCCAACTTATCTGTAAGTTCAGACATCATATAATTCCTAAAATGACTACCGTGATCGGTAACGATAGCATGAGGAACACCAAAACGAGTGATGACATGGTTGAAAAGAAATAACGTTGCAGTCTTCCCAGTATTATCAAATGTCGGCATCGCCTCGGCCCACTTTGTGAAATAATCAATAGCTACAATAATATAACCATGCCCCCCGGCTGAGTGAGGGTGACATGTCATGAAATAAATGCCCCATTTAGCGAAAGGACCTACTGAGACTACAGGATGAAGGGGAGTAGGATGCGACCAAATCTTCTGATTATAGGTCTGGCAGGCATGACACTTCTGAACAGCGGTAATGCAGTCCTTGAACAAGGAAGGCCAAAAATAACCTGCACGTAAGATCTTCTGGGCAGTAGCATACCCAGACATATGACCACCACATGCTCTTGAATGGCATTCATTCAAATCTTTCTCAGCTTCGTCAAAAGTCAAACAACGCCGAAAGACAGAGTCAATGCCTCGACGGTATAGAGTATCGCCGAGGATAATATAATGACATGCTTGATAACGGATACGACGGCGTTCGGCGCTAGACACAGCAGGCCGAAAAGTTTGAGTCTGGAGATATATAATGATATCTCCGTACCAAATATCGTTGGTACTTATAAGGAAAAGTGACTCGTCAGGTAACGAATCGACTGCTACTCTTTCCGTGGCAGTGAGGGGAAAATCACAAATTAACTCAGCGAAAACTAGGGATTTCTTCGACGTGGCGCGATCGAATTCCAAATCGAACTCCCGGAGAATAACAATCCACTTGGAGTACTTTCCCCCTAGCAATTGATGTCTCAATATATGTTGTATGGGGTTACAATGTGAAATCACAGTATTTTTCCTGGAGAGAATATAATGACGAAAACGTTGAACTGCTTGAACAACAGCCAAAGTCAGTTTCTCAACATGTTGGTACTTGATTTCCGTGGATGATAAACTTCTACTCAAGTAATAGATAACATGTTCATCGTGGTTATCATCCTCCTGAATGAGGACCATGCCGATAGTATACTCGGAAGCAGCTAGATAAAGAAAGTAATCTCGACTATAATCCGGAGGAAAAAGAAGAGGAGCTTTCGTGAGGGACAATTTTAAAGCTTCAAAAGCGTTGTTAGCAACCTTATCCCAGACAAACTCTGAACCTTTCTTTAGAAGACGTGTGAAACCATGAGTAATATCGGCGTAATTCGGAATGAAACGATGAAGAAAGTTTGCTTTCCCCTGTAAATTTTGTAACTGGTGTAATGAAGAAGGAGGGAGATTAAGAATCACCTCAACCTTAATAGGATCTACCCAGATCCCCTGACGTGAAACAATGAACCCGAGAAGACGGTCAGACTCTACACAAAAGACGCACTTATGAGGGTTTAGACGAATGTGATAGAACCGGCAACGAATGAAAATTGCTCGGAGATGATCAGGGTGATCGACTCGGCGTAAAGAATGAGTTGGAAAATCGTCCAAATAAGGTTGAACGATATGCTTGATATCGTGAAATGCGTAAGACATAGCATGTTGGAACATTGCACCTGCGTTCTTCAGACCCAAGGGGAGTTTTCTATAGGCGAAAGTACCCCAAGGAAAAATAAAATCCGTTTTATGTTGGTCCTCAGGAGCGATATTAATTTGATTATATCCGGAAAATCCATCCATGAGAGAAAAGATTTCACTGCCGGCACAGTCATCGACGATCTGGTCAATGAAAGGGGTTGGAAAATTGTCCTTTGCACAAGCTTTGTTAATATCCCGATAATCAACACAAACGCGTATACTACCACCTTTATTATCAATCAGTACGGGGTTGGAAACCCATTCTGTCAATGCCACGAGATAAATAAAACCGGCTTTAAGAAGTTTTTCAACTTCGAGTTTAATGGTTGCCACTTTACGTGGATGGATAGGACGGAGGCGCTGCCGGACTGGTTTAGCTCCGGGGTATGTCTTAATTTCATGGGCAACAATAGTAGGGTCGATACCTGGCATCTCTTCGTAACTCCAGGCAAAGATATCACGAAATTATTTAAACAAGGAAGTATAAGTGACAATTTCTTCGGGAGAACACGAAGCTCCAATATGAACGTTCTCGACTATCTTAGGTTTAACTGAAATATCTATGGGTATCGTGGGGGAAATGTTACTGAGGCTCCCTTCTACAAACACATCTCGTGTAGATTGGGGAACAGTGGATATAACAGCAACGGTCGACGGAGTCGAAGTCCGCTGATAATTCTCAAGAGTCTGTTGTTCCAGAAACAGTATGGAACGATGATGCCCATCGTCCCAAGGGGTGTCCTCCATGACAGACATGATCATCTCGTCAGTGGGGAATATGACACGGAAAGGATCAGGAGACAACTCATCGCAAGAAGAAGTAGTAAGGGTTGCCGATTGAATGGCTTGATAAGCAGACTCAACCGAACTTAACGGCATGACGTCGCCAAAACGAACATGATCTCCAGGATCAGGGACTATCCAAGGGTCGGCAGACACAGGGAGTTCATGAGGCACAGTAGAGATCATATTAATAGAAGCAACTGACGGGCTTGGAATATCGGGTGGTGGTGGTATGGGGAAAGTACCCATTAACGACGAGTCTTTTAAAAGACCGACTCCAACATTCTCATAACCCGGTGGGGTTTTAGATATGAATGGCATGTTGCCAGTGCGAGTATTGGCATTAAAGAAGGCAAGTTGATCAACTGTAACCACTTTTCCTTGGTGAGGAAATCGTACGACACGGAAAAGGGTTGACACAATAGCACGCATAGAATCGACCCAACTACGACCAAGTAGAAGATTGTAATCTAAGGGAGCATCGAAAACTTCCACTTCAACTTGGACGGTCTTACCTTCGAGAGTAACAGGAAATGACGGAAGAACACCGTAAGGCTTAAAACAAGAGCCGTTGAAGGCTCTCAAAGTGTTTTGTGATTTGTTTAACGGGGGAGAGCCAATGGCTTTCCAACAAGTAAAAGACATTACACACGTAGAGGCACCCTCATCAACAACAGTTCAGCAGATGTTCTTGTCGGAGACAACAACTTGTATCTAAAAAACAAGTTGTGGGGGTAACCTTGGAACATGATTGTCCAAGTCAAAGACTATCAAATTCGTATCTGTAGGATCGATTCCACCTATAGCTTTCAACAGAGCCCTTCGTTGTGCAGGACAAGACTGAAGGACTTCAAGGGCAGACATCGTTGAAGGTGCTTGGGCTAGATCTTCGACAATGCTATAGTTCTGGGCCGCACGAGCATGAGGATTGAATGCCGATTTCTTAACGACACCTTTCGGGGGTGGTCGTATAACTGTATCAAGACTCGGTCATTTGAGATGAAGAGGACCGTTTGTGGGTGGATTCGGTGGAGAGGGTTGTACCAGATCAGGAGGTAAGTCATCAACCTTCTCCTTAGAAGGAGTATAGTCTTTAGCTCTAGTGGTAAGTGCAACATTGTCTTTCTTGGAATCACCGGTGCACATCAAAACATAAGATGACATAGAAGTAGAAGGTTGGTCGTGGATGACCAATGAAGCATGTTGTTGAGACGGGAAGGGTTGAGACAAGACTGCCGGAGTAGAGGGTTTGGGTGTTCCTTGAAGGAACTTGTTAATCTTGGAACGTCTCAGACAATCCTTCGTGTAGTGATCGTCACCACAGATAAGGAAAGGGTTGTGTGGTTTGCTCTTATCCCGATCTTCAACAGGAGGGGTTTTGGTTTGCTCATTCGGATTATTATTTTTACTCTCCTTATTCTTGCCTCTCCCTTTCTTAGATTTGTTCTTACCGGTCGGCGTAGACTAAACAGCGTTCACTTCATAGGTTTTACCGGCGGGAGGAGCAGGAGACGGAGCACTTTGGACATTAGAAGAGTTGGATTTAGGGGTCGTGTTTGAAACGGAATGTGATTGGGCATGGGTAGTCCCAATCACACCATGACGAGGCAAGTCCGGTAATAGATCATAAAGAGTTCCCGTTTGCGAATAAACGAGATCAAGATACTGAGCATGACTTATAGCCTGCTCTTCTGTAACAACACTGCCCATAGCAATGTTTTTACCGATTTTTTTCACAAAAGATTTTGTAAACCAATCTGCCAGTAACTGATTGGGAAGCTCAAGTTTAATGAGACGTCTCCTCCTTCGCCACTCATGAATATGATCAGATATATGAGTGCTTGTAATTTTTTTTAAGGAAGTTAAAATCTCAGTCCCAGTATCGTAATGGATCGGTAACTGGTAATGTGTGAGAAAATCCATAGCAAGGGTGTGAAAATCGGAAAAGAAACCTCGTGGTAACTCAATGTACCACTTCGCAACAGCTCCAGTGAGGGTTCATTGAAAAAGACGTAGACGAATGGAGTCATCCATTAACGAATTGGACGAACACCATAAATGAAAATTCATGACATGATTATTAGGGTCCTCTCCTGCCTTGCCATTGAATTTTGGAATGTCCGATGGAAGCTTTGTAGGAATAGCAGGCCATTGGAGAGAGTGACGAATAGGATCATTAAGAATCCTAGACAAATCTGGCAAATCCAAAGTAGCAAGAAAAGGCAACTGTCGATTCACTTGTGGGTACTGGTGACTTTGGGGTGGAAGCCCTGTTGGCAGACCAGTAGGAGAATAAGCAGACTGCCCATAGAGGGAAGATCCTGGCTGACTCGGTGGAGGTTGAATATGGTAGTAACCCCAAGGATTGTGACCTTGAGTCTGAGTAGGGACCTGAGGTTGAGTAGTTTGACCCAAACCCCAAATAGGATTAGTTACACCTGGATATGGTTGGCCTATAGGAGGGACAGTGGTCTGCCCCCGAGCATTCTGAGGAAGGTTTTGTAAAAGCTAATTCCAATACTGGGCCAACTGAGGCGGTATATTTTGTCCAAAAGAGGAGGTTGGTCCCCCTACCATAGGTAAAATTCCACCCGGAAGTTGTGTGCCAACCGTAGGTTGCGTGGTAACTGTGTTTTGTCCGGGAAAAGGAAAAGGAACCGTACCACCCTGTCCACCAATGGGAATTTGTAAGTTTGGTGCAATAGTTGGGATAGTGCCACTAGGATTAGGATTGCCAGTAGGAAACTAAGGGAGTGTCGGGATGAAACCAGGAATCAGATGCCCAGGAAACGGAGGACCACTTGGAGAACCGACTGGGGTTTGCAGAGGTGTTGGATGGGAAACATTCAACAAAGGATTCAACGCATGGTAACCAGGAGGTAAATTTGGATTAGCCTCAGGCATTCTCTGGGTATTGATAGGAGGAAGAGTAGTTGCAGTAATTCCGGTTTGGACACTCGTAGTATCCACAAGATGGGCCATCTCGGGAGGAATAAAAAAATGATAAGTGGTAGTCTCTGTCTCAGGAGACACAGGAGGGTTGATTTCGTAAACAGAGGATGACTCTGTACCGAAAAGAACTCGACGAAAATTACCGGACCAAAAAGGATCTTGGCCTACTACACCGTGAGAAGGCCCAACAGTTGATTCAGATGATGTAACAACGGTTTCTTCAGAAGGATTTACTCATCCAATAGGTCGTTCACCACGACGAATGCGATAGTCCTCTATAGTATTGGTAATTCGAAAATCACCTAAAGGATCGGTGCATTCTACTTGTGGAGGTGGTGTAGAGACGTCTTGGACTTCACTTATGTCCACGAGTGGTAGAGTAACAAGGGGGATTTCACCCTGATGAGGAGAGTCTTCAGGGGTACCCTCAGGTGTTTTTGTGTGCAAGGGTTGTGAAACGTCTGGATGTTCCGGGGATAAACCTTGCATCCTACGTGAACGTCGTGGGGGAGCAATTGTAAGCAATTAACCAACTCCGCAATGAAAATCCTATGGTCAACTTCGAGAAACAAACAACACACACTAGTAAACAAAATCTAGAAGCAATCACCAAGCAATCAATACCTTCTAATATCGAAACCACTGGTTGGTGATGAAATCCAACATCGCAACAACGAGACGAGAAGGGGTGGGGCTAAGGTGGAAAAGTTATGTTGACGACCTGCTTAACAGACTTACGCCCTGGTGCAAGCTCCCACACATAATCATGGGTATACCCTCCAAGGAGCCCGAGTGAGTTTGATCAACGTCGATTCCAGGTACCGGGAAGACTTTCCCCTCCACAGTCACCTTGGGTAAGAACCTAGAGAAAAAGGCCACTAAGGTCACCACAAACAACAATACAGCCTGGGGGAACAGTTGTCAGTCTGATCCACACGCAAGGGCAGGGTATCTAGCCCGAAACCAACTCAAAGTCTTCCACTCATAATTGTGAGTATACCTCGAAGTGATCCCCATAATATGTGCAATCTCTACACCGATGTCAACAAAGCAGGGTTAGTAACTCTGCCAACACCAATGCGACCTAGTGCTTGACCCTTGTGTTAGAAGGGCATCCCAGGACAATATGTTGCAAATGGCATTTAACACTCCCTAACTCAAGATGCTATTGTGTGTTTTTGAGCTTTTGGAGAGTGTATCTCTCTTCCTACTCCAAAGCACTAGCCTAGCTAAATGTTGGTGTAAAAGAGCCCTAGAAAAGAGTTACTAGGTAAATTTTAATATTACGCATGTTTTTAAAAGTTGTTGTTTACTCAAAAGTAACGGAAGTGAAACTCGTGATGTATGACTCTGACCCAAATAATGCAAGGATAATGATGAATTATAATCCTTTTCATTCCATGAATCCTAGTTATGGGAGAGAGAGAACAGTTTCTGAATCAATCTCAATACTATAATGCAAATGCAATGCCCAATTTCCTTTCAGATGTCAATGCCAATCAATCATATATCGATGAGAAATTTCTATATGTCTCTTTCAAATACTTCAATAAGCTCTAAAATTTGATTTTTCAATGTTTTCGAAATGAAAAAAACAAAAATCTTGAAAGAAAACTAATTGTTCACTTTCCAATAAGAACTCTAATTAATGAGAAAAGAAAACCAAATCATAAACACCCAAACAAACAACCCAATCCAATACTTTCAACGAAAGTAAAAACAAAAAGCAAACTAATGAGTTCCTCAATGCTCATGAAAAATGTTCTTTCGAACCACCAAGCAAATCAGAAACACAAAGCACTTGACTCTCTACCAATCACTGGTTCTCAGTTAATCAGACACATTCAACTCCAGAAGTCAGAGAAAGAAAATGCCAAACAGAGCCAAGAAACGAAAGCCAAGCTACCAAGGGCAAGAAAGACCTAGAAACCCTAAATTTATTCCAGCAACCAAACTACAGTAAGAGATGTATAAGTCAATGACCCAATAAGCCAAAAAGACACAATTCAACTGTTCTGAGCAATTGAAAAAGTCAAAAATCAATTTCCAAAATTTTCAAAAATCTGCTCGCAGGCCAGCAGCGTTACACAGTGCGAGAAGATAGTATTCTCGCAGGCCACTATGAAGAAAGGTGTGAGGGGTTCGCACTGGACCCTATATGCAGGGTGCAAACTTGACTGGTTCTCGCAGGCTGTCAATGAACACAGTGCGAGAACTCCTGAAGATAATGAAAATTTTGAAAATGCAAGCAAAATTCAAGTTGGCTTATAGACCCAGAAGGTCTCTCAGGATATCCTGAGAACTCAGACACTGACAAAACAGGAGAAAAATTCAAATAGAGTAAACGGCCATAGAAAATTCAAAAACCATAAAGAAAAAGGGAATAGATCCCCAGTGGAGTCGCCAATTTTGTTTCAGGATAAATCCGTGAGTGCGGACACAAACCGATCTCCCTAGATCCACCTGGATCTAGAACAAAACAGGACAGAATAATACACTTTCCCTAGATCTAGCCTATTGAATGAACTGAGAGATGAGGATCATGGACATACCTTATGAATGCTTTCCTTAGATCTTTGTTGTTCCAATCTTCGCTCCAATGCTCTTGCACCGTTCAGATCACAACAGTACAAACCAATCGAAGTGAAGACAGATTAATATATTCAATAGCTAGTCTATACATATGATCAAGGAGTTATGTAATAAAGTGACATCATCTTTATGGGAAAGGGACATATTACTGTATTGAATTAATTGAAAGTGAAACTTACAACCTGAGCCTTGATGTCGTAGGTCTCCTTTCGATGGCTCCTAGCTCTGACACACACACTTGCTCACGCATGAAGAAAATCAACCACTTGTGATGACCTTGTTGTTGTCTCTTGCTACTGTAGCATCAGTCCTCCATACAGTCTTGCACTAATTCTCTAATCAATCTCTAGCTAGCTTGCTTCTTATTCTTCTTAACCCTTTCTATGAGTAATCTCCTCAATATATAGGATAAGATAGATTAGTTACTTGGATAGGAAATGATCCCAAGATATATGGAATGCCGGCACCTGAATAACCATTCGAAGCCAACTCATGTTTCTAGAAGATTCCCTTCTAGAAGGTTCAAGATCTTATCTTTTTCCTTCCTTTGGAACATGTTCGCACCTTGGCTATTAGGTACAGTGCGAACTCCTCGCACTTTAGCTTAAAATAGCCTGCGAGAATCAGTCATTCTCGCAGGCAGATATATAGGTAGCCTGCGAACATCCTTTAAAAGCATGATTTCTGGAAGAAGACAAATGTAACTTTTTTCAGGAAAGTGTTCTTAGTGAAGAGCTTGATTTTCCATCATCATAACATCATCATGACATCATCACGATGACAAAAATTGTGGATAACACTCATAAGATAATGAACAAGTGAGTTGTGTGTTAGAAGTGAGGTGCTAGCCTCTTATTTATAAAAGTCTGGCACGTGTGAAGGGGTTTCACTGGAAGGGTCGACCTCTCACTCTAGGTGGCTAAACCCACCTTTAATTAATTCTAGGTCTTCAATAATAACTATTGGGGTCGAATTCTTATTCTGCCCTTTATAATTGTCTGATGACCAATCCGCAAAAGGGGATTTGGTCCTTATACAATTACCGACATGATTAATCCACAATGGGGATTAATATTAATAATAAAATAACAACAATAATAAGAATGCTCTTCGTAGTTACATTATTTCAACAGTTTCAAGATGGAAACTATGTGAGTGATAAGTGACTTTTGTGTGTGAATGAGTGAAAGTGTGCCAATGTTTTAATGAATTAGGTGTCACCTTGCTATATGTGGACTTCGCTTGGTCCTTACAAGTGTTTATTACCTAATTAACTAAATGCCTTTGGTACAACCTTGCGTAATTCAAAAGTCCCCAGGAAACTAGCATGTGGACATGTGGGTCCTTTACTATTCCTTTAACTCCCTATTGTGATTTAATCTAAGAAAGATTTGAAACTATCCTAGATTGTGATCATGTGGGCATGTATGGGCTCGTTACAAAAACCTTTAAACTTCCCTAGTGATTAAATCTAAGAAAGTAAATTTCAACACTATCCTATCTTTGTAGCATGTGGGCATGTATGGGCCCGTTACAATCTTAAGATGTGTTTGAAAAATAAACTAAGAGGAGTCACGATGGGGCTTTTGTCCTCTCCTAAAGGTTTTAGTCTTTTTAAGGGAGATGAAATTATCCTACAACCTTTTTCTGATTCTCAAGGTCGCTTTGAAGCGCGAGAGAAGAGCATACTAAATGATTGTTATCCAACTTCTAGTCTCAATGCAAGCTTTATGTGATTACAAATGATTCCAACTTATATTTTTAGTCAAAGCAAACCATCCATGTGGAAAAATGAAATCAAAAGAGGAAATAATGATTTTAAACCCGCTAAGTGCCTATGTGTTTCGACTAATCCCTTTATATGGAGAGGGAACTAAGTGTGGTGCAGATTACAACATGCATGAAATCATCTTTAAGAAGGCTAAGGGCCTTCCCCAAATCACGAAAAGGCTTACAATGTGTATTTTTCTACAGAGGTGTGTGGGTCTCAGAGTAGACAGAGGTGCACTGAGAGCCAATGCGCAGACCAAAATAGACTTTTGGATGCAGGTGCGCGAAGGGCACTGAAAAAAAAGTAACTTTGGTGCACATGCGCACGATGCGCGACTGTGGGCCAATAAACCTGTGCACACCTGTCACACAACCATGAAGAAAATTTCGAATGGAATTCTCTCAATTCAGCTATGAATTGGATGTTTTGCAAGTTGGCTTGGGCCGGTTTAGGTACCTGTAGGTTAAATAAACCAAAAGAAGATCTAGAAAACCCCAAATGGGGTAGAAAATTGATACCTTTCCCCAATGGAGTCGTCAATCTGTTGCACCTCTTTTGTCACCTAAATGAGAAAAACAAAGGTGCTTACAAGCTTAGTTGGGTTATCTAAGAAAGACAGTTGTAAATGAAAGGGTTAGAGAAAGAAACATAAAAGACTAAGCTAAGAATTAAACTAGAAAATGAAAGAACAACTAAACTATTGAGCATAAGGACATAAGAACAAGAAACAAATAAGACTCATGTCACCAATGGCAAGGATTATATTAGTGAAAAGAAAACACCAAGAAGAAAGAGGACTTTGGGTCCCTTCTTCCTCCAAGGGAGGGCTCTTGGACTCCCACAACTAAGGTCTTCTTACAACTTTGAAACTTGAAAGAAATGGTGAAAGAATCCCAAACTAATCCACTCAAGAAGTGAGATGGATTACCCAAATGTAATGATGCTAGTATGCTCTTGATGAGAAAAGAGGATTCCCCAAGAGAATAACAGTAGCATAACCTTGCAAATGAATTCCTTGAAAATGTAGTGCACCCATGGTCTTGTTTTATAGCACCACTTTGAGGTATTGTGCAACCAGTTTTAAGTGTGAAAAGGGCTTGTTTAGGGCATTTTTAGGTCTTTGACCAGCCACCCAGTCGGATCCAGCTAAGATTTGGATGTCAAATCAACTTGGAAGCTGAACCAGAAGTGGGTGGGAGGCCGACCAATCTCATAAATGCATCGTTCTCATGTGTGCACGGCTTTAAGCGACCACAGTCGCGCATTGTGCGCATGTGCACTTTTCGTGCGTTTCTGGTTCGCACATGTGCGCGCACGCCCTGTGTAGTCATAACGCACCTTAAATTTATCACTAGTTGTATAGTTTTTGGACCTTTTGGAAATGTTTTTTGGTAATTTTGGTCCATGGGTGACCTCATAACTGTTTGAAGATGTTGGATTCTTGTAACCATTTGTGGATGAAATTTCAGTAATAACAATAAATTATAAATATCTGGCTACTATTCAAATTTTAGTTCGATCAAAAGTTACAAAGATTTAGTTATTATTCAAATTTCAGTTGAATCAAAAGTTACAAAGATTTAATTATTATTCAAATTGCAGTTATATCAAAAGTTACAAAAATTTGACTATTATTCAAATTTCAATCTAATCTTCAAAGATAAAATCAAAAGTTACAAAGATTGGACTATTATTCAAATTTCAAAGATAAGATCAAAAATTACAAAGATTTAACTACTATTCAAATTTCAAATTTAAAAATTACAAAAATTTATTATTTAGATAAAATATTAAAAAATAAAAATATTACATATATTTAATAAATTTTATTAAATAAACCAAAGTTAAGAATAACATTTAATAAATTTTATTAAATAAACCAAAGTTACAAATATAAAATAAACCAAAGTTACAAATATAATATCAAAAGGACTAAATAACCTTTAATAGATTTTATTAAATATTATAAAAACTCTTTTAAAAATTACAAATATCAAATCTAAATTTTAATAAATCCTTTAAAAAGTTACAAATAACCTTTAATAGATTCTATCATAATCATAAGTTACAAATATCAAAATCAGAAGTTACAAATATAAAAGTAAATTTTAAAAATAAACCATTTTTTTTACATTAAGAAATTTTAAAAGAATGAAGGGTAAGGTGACATTTGAAATTATTTGAAATTTAGTATATTTTCATTTTTTTTTACTATTATATTTATATTTATTTTATTAATTTTGTCACATTTCCATTTTTTGTGACTATTATATTTATATTTATTTTGTCAAATTTTGTCATATTTTCATTTTTTTACTACTATATTTATATTTATTTTGTTAATTTTGTCACATTTTCATTTTTTTTTACTAATATATTTATATTTATTTTGTCAATTTTGTCACATTTTTAGAAGGTTTGAAACAGTTGTGTTGAAATATTTATGATTTTAAAGTTATTAATTTATATGAATTATTTTCTAAAATATTATGTTTTATAATTTTTCATTTATCCACTTTATTTTATTGTTCCCTTATCTTTTTATGGAATTGTTGGAAAACTTTGTCATCGAAAATGTGTTGTATTTTGTATTTATCTTTTGTATTTGAGCTAATAATATATAGTTTGTTAAACAACATTCAATATTGTAGTATGTGGTATATACATAGTTGGATATACCCTGACATATATATCAAAGTGATCCAATCTATTAACTGTCAATTGGTGGGAAGCTCGAGATAAACTTGGGAATCGAATTAAGTTTGATAAAAAAAACCTCCTATGATAAACTCGGGGATCGAATTAAGTTTGATAAAAAAAACTTCCTATGAGGTCCCAACATTAAAGTATTGAAACGACATTGAATCTATGAGCATGATGAATCAATACAACACCTCAAGGTTCAAGGCAAACTTCTGAACGGCTCGAATCTGTACTGAGAAACTCTCGAATTTGACTTAGTATCATGCACTTCATTATTTGTACTGAGAAACTCTCGAATTCGACTTAGTATCATGCACTTCATTTAGTTCGGTTTATTATTTTAAAGGTTTTGCCCCATTTTAAACCAACCCAGAAATCGATCAAAGTTCTGAATTGGTTAGAACTTTAAAATAAAATGTGGTCGTCGGAGTACCTGCGGGAAAGGTAACTCGGGAGGGAAGATTGCTCCCTAGTTAGCCCACTCAGTTCATAATGGGAGTAGGCTAACTCAGGAGCAAACATACCCACTTTTCATGCAAAAAAATTAACCTAGGTAGTCTAAGTTACTTTTCAGATAAAAAAAATAGCCTGGGTAGTCTGAGTTTCGCATGGACTCCATAAATTTCAAAACCTTAACCCGGGGGTTTTGCCCCATTTTAAACCAACCCAAATGCTCAGAAAATCGATCAAAGTTCTAGATTGACCAGAAATTTAAAATGGAACAACCAAAGTACACCTATCAAAAATATAACTCTGGAGAGAAAATTGCTCCCCAGTTAGCCCACTCCTTTATAATCTGGTGTTGCGAAACTACAAAATCAATGCATGGAAATGCCAAATTTTAATTCTCGTTGACCAACTCCACATTGATAATTGATCAAAATCAATGCATGCAACCGTCAAAATTTTAATGTTGTTCAAATGATCATGGATGTTGAAAAGAACAACCTCCACATTATTAAGTGTTCTTTCTAGAAAGATATCATATTCCATGGTAGACAGTCTGTTCAAACTTGCCAAGCAATGTATGTCAATCTCTGCAACAATCTGACTGTGCAACACGCAAAAGTGGCCTGGGCGAGCCATAAAGACGCAGATATGTTTAATCAGTATTGAATATATGCTGCCATTGACCTAATCCATGCACTGTAGCATCGTGGAACCTCGTGTAATATATAAATTTCTCTAATTCACTCCACTGAGTCCATGTCTTGAATTATTATATAAAGGTTTTACTTTTCTAATTTGAATGGTTTCATTGAATCTAATTAAATAAATCAAATCAATTTTATGTTGTTTAAATTGTATTTCTGAATAAGTAAATTTACTTTTTTTTATTGTTTAAATTGTATTTTTAAAAATTAGAACATTTAACCTATATTTTTTTTTTTGTAAGTAAGTTTTTTTTTTGTATTATATATAACAAGCCTTCTAAAGTTCAAGATCCAGAGTACATAGCCAAGTCAAGTGGTTGTAATTGCTGAACTGCTCCATAGGGAGAAACCAGTTCAGCCAACCATATTAATCTAGTTACAAAATTGCTGACATTCTAGATAAAAACTAGACAAATTAACTACCCTGAGAGCTAAAGTAAGGAACCAGTTGTGTGTATTCTGGCACATACTCTGGCAGGAGGCCTGGCCAGGGTTCTTCAATGATAGGTGTCCCGCCGCTGAGTGTCCATTGCATGTTTGTGGCGCCATCTGTCTTGGTCTCATCAGCTTCCAACTTTGCACTTGCCTCTGAGGTAGGCTGCAGGAGTCTGGGGATTTTTTCGTCCACCTCTGCTGTCGTGACTTGATCGGCTTCTTCACGTTCATTGTCAGTCGAGGTCTCCATGCTCACGGAGTCTGTCTTCTCCTCAGACTGCAGGCTCCCCTCTGTATCCTCGTGCAGATGGCTGCCCGCGTGGTCACTGAGAGAAGCATCGCTGGTGTCTTCCGGGGAGGGTGCGGGGGGATTGGCGAGGAGCTGAAGCAGGATGGTCAGACTCCCCTCCAGTTGTTGAACCCGAAAATGGAGATCGTTCACCCCGTCGCGAAGCTCAAAGACAAGGTCATGTAAAATGGCATATTTTTCACGCGGAAGGTCTGGGCATGGCGATTTTGTTGTGCTGCGCCGACCATGAACAGGCGCTAAGGGGGGAGGGGGGTGTTGGGCAGTAGAGGACCACCAGGTATTAAAAACATCGATGATAGCTAGACCCTCGAGAGCCTGGGTGGATGAACCGGAAGGCGAGGTGGAAGTGCGGGGCCGTCGAGGGTGCCAGGGTGAGCCGCGCCGTGGGCGCATTCTCTGTCGCGGCATGGTGTGGGTTGGTTGTTGTAGAGAGTCTACAGAGCCAGGGTGAAGGGAAAAGAGCAGCAAAGAAACCATAAACACTGCCGAACCAGAACCAGAGTGAAGCTGCCGAGCGATAAGGTAAGACCGAGAGTGCATTGTGCAATTCATAAGGGTGGTCGAGGG
>ML784358.1:795643-826134 GCA_009831015.1 Picea engelmannii
GTTCATACTATTGATAATTGTTCCTTGTCTTTCCTCTGCACCGGCTATTAGCAGGTGTAAGACCAAGTTACTGTTATAGGATGGTGTGTTACTTGCATCTAGTTGTTTGATGTTCATTTTAATTTCTTCATTTTAAGTTTTTTACGTTATTTACAACTAAGTATTCTTCATTCGTTTCATACTTTTTACAAAAAATCATACAGTTACAGGAAAGGGCCTTTCGTTTGTAGTCCTATTTCTTTCCTCACGCAAAGTTTTTCTCTTATGTTTGACCGAATTGAATCAGCCATTAAAATTTCTCTTTAAATCATTTCCATACCCTTACTGTTCCTCAATGACTGTACCCCCAGTAATTCAACCCAATATTCAACTCGGGATATTAGATCAAACCAATATCTCATTAAACCTTTTCAACACGATTCTTAAAACTGCTAATACCCGGGAAGAATTAGAACATTCATGGGCGGCCATTGAACAAAATATCACAATACAGGAACAGTTGGAAGCCAGACAGCGAGAACGCAGGAATCTTCATTAGCTTCCCACATCGAAGGTTAGTGAAATATCCTATTAACTATTACCATACTTTCGGATGCCTTGACACTGTACTCTAAGCCTTAGTACAGACTCAGGAACAACACCTTTCACACCAAGATGGGTATCAAAGATTATGAGAAAAATATGGTTCTCAAGTATCGCGGTGGTATGCATAGATACATCCATATCGAAATGGAGTTTTTTGACATCTCATCCTTGAGTGTGGCCTATCAATATGTTGTCAAAATCGAGCAAAAGATTAAACAAAAGACGTGAGAATTTTAGCTTGGGAACCCCTCACATTAGAAGCAAGTAAAGGGAATCCCCAACCCACAGAACAAAAGACAGACAACCTCATGACAACCAGTCTAGGCCACAAGCAAAGAAGGACACTGGAAAGACAAAGAAAGATACCGAGAAGTGGTGTGACTTACATAAGATCCCCTGGCATAACATTGTTGATTGTCACTCTAAGAAATCATTGGTGGCTAAGGTGAAAGCCTCTGAATCAGATCCAGGTTCTGACTTTGAGTCAGAACAAGAAAGGGGGAGACAGATCATTGACGCAGAACCCAATTCCACTATTTCTACCACCAAGGTCCAACTCGATGAACCAGACGATCCAGAAGAAGGAGATCACCTCTTTCATTCACATATGTGGGTAAAAGGCACCCAACTACACTTTATCGTTGATAGTGGTAGCCATAAGAAACTCATCTCAGAAGAGGTCATCAAGTAGCTAGCTCTACTGACAACACCACACCACAACCCTACACCATTGTATGGCTCCACCAAGGAAGTGATCTCTGTGTCAGCCAACAATGTTGCTTGTCATACGACATCAATCCTTTCAAACACGAGGTATTGTGTGATGTTTATCCTCTCAAAGTTTGTAATGTTCTTTTGGGCCAACCTTATTTATGGAAATGTCATGATGTATATGAATCTAGGCCTCGCAATGTTATTATTACTTTGAACAAGAAATTATACAGGATACCCGAGGCAATCCCACCTAGTGCAATTTTCTTGATCTCTACCAAGCAATGCAGGAAGGTCATCTCTCAAACCAGGAAGTTTGTCTTCTTCGTGATTCTCTCTCAGAGTGAATGAAATATTGTGGCCATATCTAGGGCCTCCATGTTCAACCTCTCCACATAGTAGAAGCAAGTGGACAAATTCATGGCAGAATACAAAGATATCTTATCCTCACCTACCGAGGTACCTCTGCACTGTCAGGTCAAGCATCCCATCGATCTGACCCTCGATGCATTGTTTCCCAATGGGATAGTCTACCGCCGCTCTCTATTAGAAAATGAGGAGATCAAGTGATAGATCAAAGAACTATTCCACACGGGGCACATCCACCCCAGATTATTTCCTTGTGGGAGCCCAATCATGTTGGTGTAGAAGAAAGATGAGACCTAACAACTCTGCATTCATTACTGGGCTCTAAATAAAATCACAGTCAGGAACTGGTACCCGATTCTCAGACTCAACGATCTCCTTGATCAACTCAAGGGGAGAAAATACTTCAGTAAGATTGATCTGAAATCTGGCTACCACCAAGTCCCCATAGAATAGACATGTGTATGGAAGACCGCCTTCAAGTCAAAATAAGGTCTTTTTGAATGGTTGGTCATTCCCTTTGGTTTGAAAATTCTCCAACAACTTTCATGATGATTATGGACGATATAGCCTGCGAATTTTCACCAATACTTTTGTAGTGGTGTATTTGGATGGGATCCTCATCTACAACAAGAATTGGGAGGAACACTTGCAGCATATTCAACAGGTTTTGCACACCCTACGGTAGCACAAGCTATATGCCAACTTGGAAAAATTCCCCTTCGGCATGGACAATGTCCAATACTTAGGCTACATCATGGATCAACATGGTGTGCATGTGGATCCAGCCAAGATCTAGGTCATCTATGACTGGCCAGCCCCAACCACACTCACTGAGCTTAGGATATTCTTAGGCCTTGCCAATTTCTATTGCAGGTTCATGTTGGGATTCTCCCATATTGCATGAGCCCTCAACCAAATAACCAGGGGTGGTGGTAAGAAAAAATTTGTGTGGGGCCTATCCCAATAGCAAGTGTTCAATGATTTAAAGAAACACGTGTGCTCATCCCCAATACTTTCATTACCGAACCTGGAACATCCCTTTGACATCGAAATAGATGCTTCGAACTATGTTGTGGGTGCAGTTCTCACTCAACACGACCACCCTGTGGCCTATCATAGTGATACACTATGAGATGTTCTTTGTAAGTACCCTACTTATGATAAATAATGTACTCCATTGTGCAAGCCTACCGCCAGTGGAGACATTACATTCTCGGGAAGGAGACAATCATCCACATAGATCATAAACCACTGCAATTCATGTAGACACCAGGAAAATTGTAGAATTACCACCATCAAAAGTGGTTGTTATAGAAAGATTTTCCTCACCCCATGCAATCTTGCATAGAAGACCTTTTTCTATTTCCCTATGTAGACTTGAAGTTCCTTTTTGCAAATCCCATAGATAAAAAAATAATTTTTCCACATATACGGACCTTGTCTACTATACAACATATGTATATGCAGGTTGCGCCACTACAACTCGCATACATCGGGAAATGTGCCCAAAATTGAAAAATGGTGTCGGCTTTCCATGTCACGTCATGAGATCAATGATCCTTGGCCTTCCATATACTAGAAACATTCAGACTCGACCCTTCAGTTCCATTTGAAGGCTATAAATGGGCCAAATTTGAGCTATGTGTTAGTAACGATTGTGGTATCGAGGCACAAAGGCACACAGGTCTGCGGGATTGCACGATAAGTGCCCAAGCGTAGCACACAAAGAGATCCATTTTGGGCCCAGGTCAAGCAAGCGAACGCTCTAATTTCAACATCCAGGATGTATCCAAAGAGTCAAATCAGCAGTGAGCGAGAAATCGTGATCAGCAAAGCTGGGCCAAGGTTAGCGCATGGATGGCGCCCATAGCATGTTCAAGAATGAATGACAGTCGCTCATCCCAAAGGGCACGTGGAACGAGATCTGGTCACGTCGGCGTTTCGGCGATCGGGGGTTCATGGGGTGAGAGTTTCGTGTTGATCAATATCGCAAAACCCTGAACCCCGATAATGTCGAAAGCATAGAAACTAGGGCCCGCGATCTCACGAGGTGTTTTCATCCATCCATCCAGAGGGGACACTTGGTGGAAAATAGATCCATCTTGGTGCTTCGCCCATCGTGACTCCAACACGCAAAGAGCAGCTTCGTTATTTTCCAATGCGGGAAGTGTCGAGAAAATCCTGGACCGGGGCCCATGGTATCACCGGGAGAGTTAAGAGCCGTGGGATCTAGAGGGATGCGTGGTGCCAAATCGAGCCGTCTGGGCATATCGCTCATCGCGATGTCAATTAGTAAATGTTATCCCTTTCATATCTGTGAGCGCTGAAAGAATATGGTCACATCCCATGGTCACTTGAAAAAAGAAAGGAGCTGCATAAGGGAGGCCAGATCACTGAGTTCAGTTACAGAGAGGATCGTCGCGATCTCCAGGTGCCTTCAGATCCGATCTCCATACCATGTTTAGCGATAAAGTAAATAACAGCAAGGGCGGGTGGTTGAGATTTCCTATCATTCATTAAGTGAGGGAATGGAGGGTCTGGCAAGCCATCTGCCCGAGGAAGCCATATTGAAGTCCCCGACTCAACAAAGAAGTCTGTGCACGCTAGCCCAACACTTAATGGCTCAGCTACTCTCCAGACCGGAGCCAGCGTAGTGAAGGTGGCATTTAAAGAAAGATATTGGTATGAGTTTGACTGAAGGGATGCCAAGCTTTGAGTAACTATACACGCCTCTGTGAGGCAAATTCTCCTGAGTATATAGACTCAGTTTTTGTATTTTGTAAGTATCAAAGGTTGAGCATAGCTCCCGGTTGTAAAGTTTTAATGAAGCACTGTTATTCTAGTTATGGATGGACTTCTGAGACTTCTTGCCTTATGAATGCCAGTTTCTTTACATCTTTGTTATACTGTGTTAGAGCATCTCATAATTGGAGGATCCAGTCGAGTTGTAGCTATTATAGGATGATGTTGTAATGGATCATTGTAATAGTTACGTTGTCTCTGATCAGTCCTTGTGATTTTTCCCAGTGCTAAGCGACTTGGAATTGGAGGATCCAGTCAAGTCCATCTTCAGTTTCTCGAGACCCTAAACCAAGAGGATCTTGCATTTAGAGTCTTTCCTCTACATGTTGTTGAAAGCCTGTTGCCCAAAGTAGTTCGTTCACCCCTCCTACTGAGTCTTCTACCTGTCCACCTTTTAATCAACCCACTGGCTGAAGTTTGATCAAGACCTCCTTTGTCCCATACATGCTAGACCCAGTCCCTGAGTTAGAATGATACTTCCTTGAGTCTTTACCTCCATCTGATCATCTATTAAAAGCTATTGTGACATAAAAATTGATGGGTGTCGGGCTCTGCTCCTGCAAGCAATCTAGGAGTGACTTCCGACGCTAACATTTCTAGCACCATTGCTGGGGACGAAGTTGAATATTTTCCTCGGGATTGAATGACAACGATTAACTGATTCTGAAGGTGCATCAGATATCATAATTATTAGATTGTTGTTGTGCACCTAGAAACTCCATTGTGACGACTTCGCTGGGGAGAACCTACTCTATTAATTGTGTCTTTCAGAGGCAGGCACACACGGTCTCATCCACAATTACCTCTAGCTACGCCTGAAATAGATCCAGAGGCAATGCTCAGAAAGGGAAATGCCTCTGAAGAAGGAGCGTCCACCACCGAACCAGGTAATCCACCATATCCTTCTATGGGAACTCCTTTTTCTCCTCCTCAGTTTCTTGACAGACTTGTTTTTGGAGTTTCCTGTTTCCTAAATTTTAGGAGTGTTCCTATTGAGTTTTCCTCTCCTGGTCTGGGATCGGAGGGACAAGACCTTATCACTCCCCTCTCCCCTGAAAATGTACCTGGGCATAGACCCGAAACCACAGAAGATTTCCCCACCCCTATCTTTACTACTCCTGTGCAGAGAGAAGCACCCACCAATTTGAGCTCGTTAGCCTTCTCCTTGAATCCCCTCTTGTTTCCCACTCCACTTCGGGACTCATTCCCAGTAGCCCCTTCGCAAAATCCTTCTCCTCCCAGTTCTCCTCCACCTAATATTCCCATGGTTGGTGCTAATCCCCCTCTGAATAGAATGGACGCCATAGTCGCTGCCAGATATGCTCCCTTAATCCTACCCCATCCTATGAATCCTCTCCCTGCTGGGGACTACTTGAAGTATATGCCCAAGTTCACTGGGGAAGGAGACATAACTGCCGAAGAGCACCTGGCTTCTTTCTACAGCTATGCAGACAACCTCAACATAGAAAATGAATATGTATGGATGAGAGTCTTCGTCTAGAGCCTGGATGGCGAGGTAAGGAAGTGGTTTAGAGGATTGGCTCCAGGATCTATTGTTGGGATTGAAGCTCTAGATAGTGCTTTCCTGAGGCAGTGGGGAGATAGGAAGGATTTCATGTACTACATGACAGAGTTTGGGTCTTTGAAGAAGATGGATGGAGATTCTGTCTCTGACTTCTCCAAAAGATTCAATAAGATGTATAATAAAATCCTTTCCGAAATAAAGCCTTCAGAAGCCTCGACCAAAATTTCTTATGCTAGTGCTTTTGGCCCCAATTTCTGCCTATTATTGAGAGAAAGAAGAGCCACCTCCTTGGCTCAAATGCAAGATGCATCCATAGAATTGGAATCTAATGTATTAGCATCTGACAGACTTAGAAACAAGGCTGATGCAGACAGGAGAAAGGGAAGGTCGGAAGTCTCGACTTCTAACCCATCGGTGCCCCACCCTCAAGTGGATGAACTGACCAAGATGGTGAAATCTTTGTCTGCAGAGATGGAGAGAATGAGGGTGGAAGGGAGGCAGGCATACAAAGGCCCCCAAAACACCAAAAAGGGAGGAGGTTTTAGAAGGCCCAACAATATTGCTTCCCCGACTATGCAAAGGGAGAGGGGAAGAGACAGAGAAGACTAGAAGGTTCAGGCCCCTTTCCAAAACAATTTTGTGGCCAAAGGGGAAGAAGGGGAAATAGATGAGCTGGATCCTGAAATTCATTGCTTCGGGGACACTCCTCCTTTTCCTCATCTCACTGAATCAACATATGAGGAGTCTCTCATGGATAGTCAACTAAATGAACTGAGTAAGGGAGACAAGACTAGTGACCGCCAAGGCAGGTATGACCTAAGGTCCCAGAAGAAGGCAGTAGCACCTGATGCCCCTGAGCAGCTCACTAGAACATAGAAGCCTGCTAACGAAGCAGCAGACAATAACAGAGATAAGAAGACCCAATCCCTCTCTCCCATTATCTAGAGTCATGTTTCTGAAATAAGAGAAATCCCAAAGCTTTCATCTTCTTTTAATTCCGAGCATGAAATTCAAAAAATCAAAATCCCTGTGCCCTTGACAGAGTTTATTAAACATGACGGGTTCAAGAAATGATTCTCTGATATTTTACAGTCTGAGGTCTCATTCCTTCCCATAGACTCCATCAATTTACAAGATGAAAAGCCTGCAGTTATCCTAGGTCCTATGGTAGAAGACAAGAATGACTCATCCCCTCCCTTCTACACTTCCTTGAACATACATGACAAGGTATTGCACAATTTCTTGATGGATTCATGGGCTTCTCACAACCTCATGCCCAAAACTGTCATGGAAGAGATAGGACTAGAAGTCACTCGAGCCTATCATGACCTCTATTCCTTTGACTCCAGAAAAGTTCAGTGTCTAGGAGTTATCAAAGACTTGGTCGTGACCTTGTTTCAACTTCCCATGAAAAGTGTGGTCATGGATATTGTAGTGGTCGATGTCCCCCCCAAGTTTGGTATGTTTTTATCAAGATATTGGATAAAAAGACTCGGGGGAACTTTGCAGATGGACCTCACATATGCTATTATCCCATTGTTTGGGGGGAGCATAGAAGGCTATACAGAGAAGCCCAACTAGCATATATAATCAATGATGAGGCCAACCCTACCAATCATCCCATATTTGCCTTGGACACTGATTTAGGCTCTAGTTTACTACAACTCACCCATGCCCCCGAGCCTCCCCTCAAGCTCAGAAAGCAGCCCACCATTTCCCCTAGATTTCCTCCCTCCATCACCCCTGTCTGGAAAATGTTCTTTGATGGAGCCTCTTCCAGGGAAGGCGCTGGAGATGGGGTGGTCTTTGTGTCACCTACCCAAGAAACCATATCTCTGTCATACAAATTATAATTTGAAGCTACCAATAATGTGGCAAAGTATGGTCCCCGAGGTGTAGGACAGTCGGTGACGGAGTGTGTTGTTAAGCCACTCCGTGATGTTAAAGTCACCGGTTCGAAACCTGCGGGGACAAAAAATCCAACAATGTTAAGGGTTGGTGTGGCTCAGGCCGGGTGCGATCCCCGGGTGATTTTGACGGCTTATATGCCCCTGAGTCGCGGTTTCTCAAGCCACAGGCTAATCGCAGGTCCTGCACTAATTAACAAACAAAAAAAAAAATGTGGCAAAGTATGAAGCTCTTGTTCTGGGATTAAGAGTTGCGAAGGAAATGGGAATTCAGGAGTTAGCAGTGTTCGGTGATGCAGAGTTGGTGGTCCAACAGATCAGAAACTCTTATCAGGCTAAGCATCCTTGACTCAGAAGCTACAGAAATGAAGTGTGGGACCTAGTTGATAGTTTCTTCTCAGCGTTTAACATTTCTTTCATCCCAAGGGAAGAGAACACGATGGCAGATTCCTTAGCTACATCAGCAAGTAATTTCAAAGTACCCTTGCCACCTAAATGCAGATATGATGTAGAAGTGAAATACAGGCCCTCCATACCTGACAACGTCAAACATTGAAAGGTATTCGAGGATGATCTCGAGATCAAGAATTTCTTGGAGACTGTCGAAGAATTTTTAGAAATGCATATCGACCAAGATTCCTTCTCTGAGGAAAGGTTTGATGGGGGTGAGTTGCTGAGTAAAATAGAAAAGCATGACATTATTCAGTTGCCTAGCAATCACATTCTGAGGGGATTGGTCCCATTAGAGAGACTATTTGATGGGAATGATGTGGTAGTAAAGGGGAGAGTTTCAGGTGATGGCACTGACACAGCTGAGTGCAACATCTGCACACAAAAGGAGCCTAAATTTTTCAAGCTATCAAGGAGTTTGACCAAGGAGCAGAGGGTTGAATATACCGAGTTGCTGAGAGAGTTTGCTGATGTGTTTGCATGGACCTACGAAGACCTCAAGACGTATGACACATCAGTGATTGAGCACAAGATCCCACTGAAAGAAGAGGCTAAGCCTTTCAAGCAGAAGTTGAGGCAGATAAATCCCATGTTGCTACCTGTCATGGAGAAAGAAGTGAAGAAGTTGCTAGATGCCCGAATCATTGTCCCCTTGATATATTCTGATTGGGTGGCCAATTTGGTCCCGATAGGGAAGAAAAGTGGGGAAATTAGACTCTGTGTTGATTTCAGGAACCTGAACAGGAGCTCAAGGAAAGACAATTATCCCCTACCCCACATGGAGCACATATTGCAGAAGGTCACTGGTGCATCTAGAATATCCATGATTGATGGCTTCTCTGGTTACAATCAGATATCAGTCATGCCCGAGGACAGGGAAAAAATGACCTTCACCACTCCTTGGGGCACATTCATGTATGCAAAAATGCCTTTCGGACTGATGAATGCAGGAGCTACGTTTCAACGAGCCATGGAAATAGCCTTCATTGGGGAGAAAGACCAGTTCATGGTAATATATCTAGATGACATCACGGTCTTCTCCAGGATAGACAAGGAGCACTACCGCCACTTGAAGAGGGTTTTCCTAAAATGCAGAAAGTTTGGCATTTTATTAAACCCCAATAAGTCTCTATTCGCCATGCAGGAGAGAAAGTTACTAGGCCACATAGTATCAGCGGAAGGAGTCAGGATTGACCCCAGCAGAGTTGAGGCAATACAAGCCTTATCAATCTCGAGGTCCAAGAAAGAGGTTCAATATTTCTTTGGTAAAATTAATTTTCTGAGGAGGTTTGTGCCTAACTTTGTTGAGGAGGTAAAGCTTATAACAGCCATGTTGAAGAAAGAGAATGAAGTAAAGTGGACCCCTCAATCGCAGCATTCCTTTGAAAAAATCAAGAAGGCCCTAACTGAATCTCCTGTGCTTATCAGTCCCGACTACTCAAAGGATTTCCTTATTTTCTCCTTTGCTTCACCGGACACAGTGGTTGTTGTTCTATTACAGGAAAACAACATTGGAATGGAGCATCCTATTGCTTATTTCAGTCGAGAATTGAGGGATGCTGAAGTTAGGTATGACACTATGGAGAAACAGGCTTATGCTCTAGTAAAATCTCTCAAAGCTTTTAGAACCTACGTCCTGCAGTCAAAGATCATCGCCTATGTCCCCTCGGCTACTGTTAAAGACATTCTTATTCAGCCTGACATAGAAGGGAGAAGGAGTAAATGGATAGCCAAAATCCTGGAATTTGACCTGGAAATAAGGCCCACCAAATTGATCAAAGGTCAAGGTTTAGCCAAGCTGTTGGCTAAAGCAAACTGCCAAGCTTTGGGGATAAATTTCATCAACGAATGCTCAAGTATTCGGCAGGATCGACTGTCTGACATAGACCCTCAAAGGGAGCCCCCATTGGCTCGATGTCCTTGGTATAAGGATGTCATATATTTTCTGCAAGAGCTGCGACCTCCAGATGGCCTGCAGAGAAACAAAGCAAGAGCTCTAAATCTCAAGGCAGTCAAATTCTGCCTGATCGATCAAGTGTTATATTGGAAAGACCCCCTGGGGGTGATTTTAAAATGCATGAGTCCACAAGAGGCTGAAATGATCGTGGTTGAATTTCATAGCAGCATGTGTGGAGGGTACCATTTTTAGAAAGCCACAGCCCACAAAATCCTCAGGGCTGGGTACTACTGGCCTACCGTGTTCACTGATGTCTACAAAAGGGTCAGAGCCTGTATCAAATGTAAAAAATTTGTAGGAAAGAAGTAACTCAGGTCTCTACCGTTAAATCCGGTGGTGGTTTTAGGGCCTTTCCAGCAGTGGGGCCTAGATTTCATTGGAGAAATTCACCCTGCCTCTAGTGGGCAACACAGGTGGATCCTGACTACTACAGATTTCTTTACCAAGTGGATTGAAGCTATCCCCACTAGGAGTGCTTCCCACAAGGTAATCATTGGATTCTTGGAGGACCTCATCACAAGTTTTGGATGCCCAAATAAGATCGTCACTGATAATGCAGTCGCTTTCGGGTCCGAACCACTAGCCAAGTTCTATGAACATTTCGGGATCAAATTGATTCACTCCACCCCATATTATCCATAGGTCAATGGTCTAGTGGAATCCTCCAACAAAAGCCTGATAAGGATCATCAAAAGGTTGTTGGAAGACAACAAAAAGGCATGGAATTCAAAGCTGAAATTCGCCTTATGGTCTGATCGGGTGACTACAAAGAGATCTATAGGTCTCTCCCCTTTCCAGTTAGTCTACGAAGCCGAAGCCGTCTTCCCTTCTCAGCTAGCCATTCCTGTAGCGAAATTCTTCCAAGATTATCAAGAAGAGCCCAATGACATGATCAGAATGATTCATCAGCTAGTGGAGGTCCAACAGGATAGGGAGCAGACAGTGGACAGGATTCAGGACCATCAACGAAAGATCAAGTGGGTTTTCAATAAGAAGGCCAAGAAGGAACAGTTCCAAATAGGAGACCTGGTGCTGAAATGGGATGCTCCTAAACAAGACAAGGGAAAACACAACAAATTTGAAGCTCTGTGGATTGGGCCTTTCTGAATCTCTGGGACTTTCTCAAATAACACGTACAGGTTGCGAGGTTTGGAAGGTGAAGAAGTTTTCAACAGCCCAGTGAATGGGCATTTCCTGAAGAAATGTTTTGTTTGAGTCTCAGATGGCTCCTTTGTTTGTAAATATTGTCCTTTTTGTTTCTTTGTTTCATTTTCATTTTATTTTTGCGGCCTAATAATGACTCCATAGCCCAACAGCAAGGCACTGGAACTGCAAAATGAGTCCTTAGAGCATAATAGGGATGACTCTATCCCCCATGGAGCCTAATGTTAGTAACGATTGTGGTATCGGGGCACAAAGACACACAGGTCTGTGGGATTGCACGATAAGTGCCCAAGCGTAGCACACAAAGAGATCCATTTCGGGCCCAGGTCCAGCGAGCGAACGCTTCGATTTCAACGTCTAGGATGTATCCAAAGAGTCAAATCAGCGGTGAGCGGGAAATCGTGATCAACAAAGCTGTGCCAAGGTTAGCGCATGGATGGCACCCGTAGCATGTTCAGGAATGAATGACAGCCGATCATCCCAAAGGGCACATGGCACGAGATCTGGTCACGTTGGCGTTTCGACGATCGGGGGTTCATGGGGTGAGAGTTTTGTGTTGATCAATATCGTGAAACCCTGAACCCCGATAGCGTCGAAAGCATAGAAACTAGAGCCCGCGATCTCACAAAGTGTTTTCAGCCGTCCATCCAGAGGGGACACCTGGCGGCAAATAGAGCCATCTCGACGCTTCGCTCATCGCGACTCCAACATGCAAAGAGTAGCTCCGTTACTTTTCGATGCGCTAAGTGTCGAGAAAATCTCGGACCGGGGCCCATGGTATCGTCGGGAGAGTTAAGAGCCGTCGGATCTAGAGGGATGCATGGTGCCAGATCGAGCCGTCTCGGCATATCGCTCATCGTGATGTCAATCAGTAAAGGTTATCCCTTTCATATCCACGAGCGTCGAAAGCATATGGTCACAGCCCATGGTCACTTGAAAAAAGAAAGGAGTTGCATAAAGGAGGCCAGAGCACCGAGTTCAGTTACAAAGAGGATCGTCGCGATCTCCAGGCGCCTTCAGATCCGATCTCCATACCATGTTTAGCATTAAAGTAAATAATGGCAAGGGCAGGTGGTTGAGATTTCCTATCATTCATTAAGTTAGGGAATGGAGGGTCTGGAAAGCTGTCTGCCCGAGGAGGTCCTGCATATCGATTTTCTCAAGGAAACCATACCGAAGTCCTCGACTCAACAGAGAAGTCTGCGCACACTAGCCCAACACTTAATGGCTCAGCTACTCTCTAGACCGAAGCCATGCGTAGTGAAGGTGGCATTTAAAGAAAGATATTGGTACGAGTTTGACTGAAGGGATGCCAAGCTTTGAGTGACTGTACACGCCTCTGTGAGGTAAAATCTCCTGAGTATATAGACTCAGTCTTTGTATTTTGTAAGTATCAAAGGTTGAGCAGCGCTCCTGGTTGTAAATTTTTAATGAAGCACTGTTATTCTAGTTATGGATGGACTTCTGAGACTTCTTGCCTTATGAATGCCAGTTTCTTTACATCTTTGTTATACTGTGTTAGAACAGCTCGGAATTGGAGGATCTAGTTGAGTTGTAGCTATTATAGGATGATGTTGTAATGGATCACTGTAATAGTTACGCTGTCTCTGATCAGTCCTTGTGATTTTTCCCAGCACTGAGCGACTTGGAATTGGAGGATCCAGTCAAGTCCATCTTCAGTTTCTCGAGACCCTGAACCAAGAGGATCTTGCATTCAGAGTCTTTCCTCTACATGCTGCTGAAAGCCTGTTGCCCAAAGTAGTTCATTCACCCCTCCTACCGAGTCTTATACCTGTCCACCTTTTAATCAACCCACTGGCTGAAGTTAGATCAAGACCTCCTTTGTCCCATACATGCTAGACCGAGTCCCTGATTTAGAATGATACTTCCTTGAGTCTTTACCTCCATCTGATCATCTATTAAAAACTATCGTGACATAAAAACTGATGGGTGTCGGGCTCTTCTCCTGCAAGCAATCCAGGAGTGACTTCCGACGCTAACACTATGGAAAAGGGGAGAAAGAATTCAACTTTGAGAGCAAAGTTATTCTAGAGAAATTATTCACTTCACATTGAGTCTGCATCCCTTTGTCCTTTAAGTCTGAACACATTGTTCAACCCCCAAGCTCTTCCTTTACTGATTAAGAACTTCATTGTCTCCCTTATATGAGATTTCCTTTGGTGGAATATTGAAGTGGTGGAGACCCAGCTGGAAGGAACTTAGTTTCTTGGTTCCGAACCATGCCGACATGGAAGTCTATAACTTATTCACTTCTGTTGATTATATCTTAATAGAAATATTCTTTTCTCGTCCAATTACCATCTTGAAAATATTTGAATTATTATTCCATGGGCATATTTGGTATGAATGTTGATGGATTATGTTATTTGTGCTAACATCATATATTATCACCATATTCTTGCGTTACTTGGTTTTTGAGGACAATTTGCAGGTATATTGCTTTGAGTCAAGTGCTCAACAGTGGACTTCATCGAACGTCTGGATGAGGTAGGCCTCTTATCTTGTCTTTTTAGCATATTTTCTTATATAGAATATTTGGGATTAGAGTTTATTTCTACAGTCATTTCCGTATGTTGTGGTTTTCCCCTAGCCATAGAGAGATTTTCCTCATAATAGAATTGGCGACCATACTGGGGATTGAATCTTCTTTTTCTAGGTTTGGAGTGTTTTTCTCCTTAGATTTCTCTTGTTCATATTGAGTTTCTGTTCGTATGATTACTTGATAGCCTCTGTTCACTCTAGGTCTAAGTCTTTCATCCTTCTCCTTAGCCTAGTTGTGTTTTGACACATATACATGGGTTTTTTCTTGACAGTCACATACATACGTGTGTTGTCCTTCTGCAAGCTACATACATACATGATTTTCCCTTGAAAAATTGTGTACATCAACCTTTGTTGCTTGGTTGTTGGGTTTGGTGGTTGCTAGGTAGGTTTTGATGTTTTTTGAGTCTTATTGGGTCTCTGTAGTGACTGTTAAGTGTCTGTGGAATGACAGGAAACCTGTCTTTGGTTGAATTTTTGGGTGGTTCCTTTCTCATCATCTTTTCATTTTGATTGTCCTTGCACCTTGGGCTGGGTATTTTTCTCCTCGATATCCTACTTGATTTGTCTCTGTCTATACATAATAGAATCTTTTTATCAAGTTGTTGTTCAGTCCTTGCATTTTCATTTTTCTTTAGGTATTTTACATTGATTGAGATTTTGATCTCTTGAGTCTTTGTCATTTATCTTAGTGCATGTAAATAAAGATTGCATTTTTATTTAGAATTGCATAATTGAATTGAAAATTGCATTTTTAGGAAGCATATCATTTATTGGAAATTGAAGTTAGGACTTTGCATTGTATTCATATTTGTTTATTTTACTTGTTGAGTCATAACATCACTAGTTTCATGACCACACCTTTTGAGTAAGAAAGGCCATTAAAATTAATGCTATAATTTAAAATTGATTAGTAACGATTTTATTTTCTAGGGTGCACAAACTAGCTTAGGATCTAGTGCCTTGGAATAGGATTTTGTGAGTAAACTTCTCCAAGGCTATTAAATCAACATATGTGTCTAACTAAGGGAGTGGAGAAATTCATTGTATAATCGGTAATATTAGGAGGCTCCGCTTACACTGGATTTAAGCATGAGGTTGCGTGAGGTCGGTTGAAGGGATATCCCCCTGATACCTTTGTTGGCCCTTGACCAAGTTTTGAGGATCCTTGGTCATGTTTGACCTACTCTTGGGACTTCGACAGGATATCGAAGGCAAAGTGCAAGTCGAAGAAGAGATCGCGGGATATCGCCCCATTTTTAGAGTTTTTGAGTTTTGAGCTTATTTAATGGGTATGGGGATGTCGGTCCATGGGTTTATCCATGTTTAGGCTTATTTTGTAATGTATAAATAGAAATCTAGGCGATGTAAGTAGTGGGTGTATGTGATGCTAAGTGCAAAGGCACAAGTGTATGATACCAAGTTCTAAGTCAGTTGTAAGCCAGTGAGATAAGTGTGAATGGTTGTAAATGCTTTGTGCATGTTGTGTTGAGAACTTGCAGAGCTAAGTGAAAGTGACTGTAAGGGATTGTGTAAAGGATTTGTGTTGTAACCTAGCTCGAGAAAGGAGGATCTGGCGAGGTGCGCACAGATCTCCTGTCCTATGCGGAGTAGGATCTTGTGGCTATGTGCACGTAGAATATTGACGGACGATAATAAAGAAGAGAAGAGTTGGTGGACGTAGCCACAGGCTAGAGGTGAACCACGTATATCCCGTATTGCTATGCTTTGTGAGATGTATTGATATGTTTACTTTCTTAGTGCTTTGATATAGATGAATGTTGGATAGATCTATTGATGCTTTGTGCTTAATAATGTGAATGAATGCTAGATCTGATCTATGTTTATGTGATAAGTTCTTGGGCATATTAGATCTTGTAGACTATTGCGTTGATCTATTGTTAGGGTTTATCTTTGCTATAAATTAAGGTTAAATACTAATGATCTATAACTGTTAAGTGCTTTGTTAAGGTGTTGTAATCATAGATCGGTGTTTTAGCTAAGGTTGCAAACACTGGAGTCCTGCAACAACCCCTGCCTCTACCTCGGGTGAGACTTCATCTGCTTCTCAGGTGTTGCTGAAAGGGCTCGTAGTTAGGGTTTTGTTGGTGCGCTCTTTAGCATTGAACCCTGGGTCTACCCCTATGCCAAGAAATGGTTCCATTGCCAGGACCTGAAACTTTGATTGCTGGGAACTGAAGAAAATAAATCTTTGTGCGTAGATCTGTTTATTTATTGCATAGTAATCTACTTGACTTGTGAAGCTTTGTGATAAGAAGAAAATTTAGATCTAAAGAAAAAAGGTAAGATCTTAAATATTTGTGCTTTGTTAAAGGTAAGAACAGTGAAAAGTTCTGATTGAAAAAAGTAAGATAAGTGGAAATCTTTGTTTCAAAAGTATGGATCTAGGTATGTTTGATAAAGTTTGTCCTAGCTTGAAAAATAGGGCACAACTAGATGAAAAAAGGTTTGATATGAATAGATCTAATAGAAATAATGAAAGATATGTTATTCCTATGCATAGAAAGAATGTTTGGACTAACAGATGGATGCAGGACCCTAGAAAGAATTTTTTGCAGGTTAGCTACTATGATCCTAGTGCACAGTACAGGAAAGGTTGGGGATCATTTCAAAGAAAAAGAAGATTAACCCTTTGTTATAATTGCAGAAGACTGAGACATCTTGCTAAGGAATTCCTTGGTAGAAGACCTAGTTGTCTTTGTTGTAAATCTATGGACCATGAAGTTTTGGATTTCCCTAGAATGATTGCTAAGGTTGAAAGAATGAATATTAGACAAGAAAACCCTGAAGAAGTTCTAGAAACTAAGACCATGGAAGAACCCTAGAAAGAATCAGAGAATGTATTGCTACAAATGAAAGACACCCTAAATGATCACATAAATGTCAACTTATCATATATCTTCAAAGAAAAAGAATGCATAGAAACAAGAATAGGAGACTTCGACATTGACTCTGTTCTGGATGAAGAAACACAGGTGAATATCATGACAAAAAGAACTTGGGAAATTTTGAGAAAGCCTGCTATGATTCCTTCATTGGGAGGAATAGGATTATTCATATTAAAGATGATAGCCCTATGTGGAAGACTCACCCAGATGTCTATGAGTGCTCATGGAACTTCGATAGAAGAAGATTTGGAGGTTGTTAAATTTATTGAGAGCAATGCCCCATTTGCTATGTTACTAGGAAAAGCCTGGATTGATAAGTATTAGGCCAGAAGAAAAGAGGAGGACGTCTTAGAACAAAAGAAGCAAGAATTACAATATTTCATGACTAGGAGGATAACGCACTTGATTTAAGAACAAGAGAACAAATCAAAGCTATTCAGAACCAGAAACTTGGACGTCGAAGTTGAAAGAACACAAGAAGACTCATTGAAGAGTGGATCACCTACCCCAGACAGAGAAGAAGTATTGGCCTTGACCCCTAATAAATACCATCAAATGTGCGAAGTTACTATGTTAAAAGGAGATAAGAATCAAAATGAAAAGAGGAATACCGAAAATAAGATTACAGGGAAGAAGGCTAGAAAGCTCAGTAAGAATAGAAAAAAGATAGAAAAGTTGAAAAATGTTTCAGAAGGGACTTCGCAGAAGGAAGGTTTGCAAAATTGGAACTTTGTCGAGGTATCAGAACAACGCAACATGGCACTTCTCCATGGTGAAGCAATATAACCGTTGGAGGCAATATGATCGTTAGACCGATGGCCCCAAACGGTTAGAACAACAGTTATGGCCAGAAATATCACCATCAGAACATTGGGACCGTGCCGCAACGGATAGAACCGCATTGATGAAGGCCTCTCATCCATTGGAGAGATCTGTTACACTGTTGTCTACTTATTGCATCGACCGTTTCACCAAAAACACTTTTGCGAATTGTATCATAGCCAACTCATTGTTACCGCGTTGTGTTTATTGAGATCGACACATGTTCTATTGCTTTGAGTACTCATTCATCCACCTGAGTTATCTGATCTAAGCATGCATGTCGGACGAGCTCAACGCCACAGATAAAGTCGTCGAAGAATTTCTAATTGACCTTATAGCTGAAAAGGTGATGTCCATCAGAGTTCAAGCCTCATCGATGAGAGGAGTGCAAGCCTCCCCATCGAATGCTCGCAGATCCAAAGCATCTCGACCTACAATAGAGAAAAGAACCAAGCATCGAGATGACTTGGAAAACACAAAGTTAATCCTGACTACATCCTGCCTTTGGCTGGCGTGGTGAGTCATGACAGTGTCCCAAGAGACTTTGCTTACACTATGGTTACTGCATACCTCCTGAAGGAGATACGTGCAGTTAAAATAAACCAGGATAAGATCACGACATTAAAATTCAGTGACTTCAACCTAGGGCACCGTAAGAACTACAACATGTTCGCTCCTTACAAGTATTTGACTAGGATGAAGGGGAAGAACTCGAAAATAATCCCCCATCCATGGACTTTGAACCTTGCGCAGTCCACCCTCTTGAATGTGATGCAGATTCCACACTTTGGAAGGCACTAGAAGGTTAATGCATGTGTTAAGCTCCTGCTATCGTGCTACCATGGAGGATATCTATGGCTAGATCTATGCATTATATTCGATCTGATGTTGATCCATAGGATCACCGGATTGAGCATGCAGGGACCTGACCCACAGGACTTCTACCTAGGGAAGGCTATAGATCACGCATTGGCACAAAGGATCAAAGACACATATGGCGATGTAGAAAAGGAGACATGAGGCTACAAGGTAGATTCCATATAGAATGGCGCAGTGCACCTGGCATGGCAGCTGATTGCAGGAAATATCGTGAGAAAGAATAGACTTACACAAGTCACATGATTCATTTTTTACCTCACTGAGAAATGTGTAGAAGGACTCCAAATGAACTGGGCAAAGTACCTAGTCAACCAGCTGGATATGGATTATCATGAAGCTCAGGATCATGGCTATGAGTTCCACTTTAGCTGGCTACTGATCCTCATAGTGTTTACTGCTTGGGAGATGTCGAAAGGTGCGACCTTCCCGGACATTGAGCCGTTCAAACTGCTCATTGTGAAGTTCACCACGCTTTGGTACTGAAGTGATATGGGAAAATAGTGGCAGTTGAACCTAGTATTCCACACATACTATCTTTAGTTGAAGAGGGCTATCGAGGTTGTCCCTCACATGACGCTGAACACCCTACACCGGTTGAAACCTATCATGAAGTTTCGTGCAGATCGACACTTCATTTATATCACTGTGCACGTAGAGGAGAATAAATAAGAGCTTAAGTCATACTATAAGCTCACAGAGGAGGACCTTGATGAGATAACTAAGGACTAGTCAGCAGACCTCCTTATCCCTGCTAACCCTGTAGAAAATTTTGATCCCAAACTAATTGGCATCTCATAGGCCACTCATGACACACCTAGAACCAATAGAAGGAGGAAGACTGAAGAGGTACAAAACTTGAGCAACGCATCAGAAGAAATCACTTCAGAATCACCAAGACGAGGAGGTTATGACGAAGTCAATGGAAAAGATGATCAGTAGAAGCAAGGAGAAGTAACACCGCCTAGGGATACTGTTGATGAGGTTGATCCTTTGAAGAAAAGAAAGGTTTCCCCCATGAAACCTACCTCACGGAAGAAGTCAAGAGAGAGAAAAACCATGATGTGAACCATGCTCACAGTCGATGACTTCAACTTCATCTTCATAGTTGTAGCAGATGCCTCATAGGAAATCTTGCAGAAACATGAAGCCAAGAAAGAGGAGATGTATAATAGAATCAAGGTTGAACTCAGAGGGGTACAACATGCCCTTCAATCCATCCGCGCAGTATCCATTGCACCCCTTCCATCAAAAGAACCAGAGTTGGGTGATGAGCCTGCCCAACTCCGCAGACTAGCTGATGTGGCCGAAACTCTCCTTCATCGCACATAGGAAGAAACAAAACATGCCACAGAGGCCCTAAAGAAAGTGCAAATAGTAGTCATACAACAACGTTGAGATGCACAACAGGAGAAGGTTGCTCTCCAAACAAAGTTTGAAGAGGAGAAATCACAAATCCAGCAAGATAAAGAGAAGTTGCTCGCAAAGAAACTCAGAGTCAATGAAGTAGTTTCTCTAGACACGGAATCAACAAAAAGAAACAAACTTTCCATATTTTAGGTCAATAGTTGAGGGAGAATAGAAATTTATTCCTAATTCTATGGACAAGCGACATCACCTGACAACATAAGAGTCAACATAAGATAAGGACAACCAACATTGTGGAGTGCTCCTTTCAAAATGTTTCTCGAGGAAGCCCTCACACAACAAAGGATTGAAATGATGGATAGTTTTGCGCAAATCCTTCAGTAACTACCAATAGGAAATGCATCTTCCTTGAACGAAGGCATCACCCCCTTCAAGGTACAAATCAACTTTGATATTCCCATATTTGAAGGTTAGATTGATGTAGATGTTGTAGACAAATGGTTAAATCTGCAAGAAGGGTATTTTTATGTCCATAACTTTTTGAACAGAGAAAATATTACATTTGTTCTCCTCAAAGTCATCCCCCACATCAAATATTGGTGGGAGACTTTATGTGAGCAAAAGGAAATAGAGGAACCCTCATTATTTATAGTCTTGGTCACTTGGGATTCCTTTAGGGATGCTATCAAGGAACAATACTACCCTGTCGGAAGTTATGATGACTTGTATACAAAATGGACCACACTACAACAGGAAAGAGACCAAGTAATGTCAGAGTTCACAAATATCTTCCATACCTTGCCCACCAATCCGGGTATCAAATATTATGAGCAAACTATGGTGCTCAAGTATCGCAGTGGTATGCATAGATACATCCAGACTAAAATGAATTTTTTGGACATCTCATCCTTCGGCACGGCTTATCGATATGTCGTCAAAATCAAGAAAAATATTAAACAAAAGACGTGGAAATTTCGGCCTGGGAACCCCTCACATCAGAAGCAAGTAAAGGGAAGCCCCAACCCATAGAACAAAGGACAGAGAAAAGACAGACAAACTCAGGAAAACCAGTCTATACCACAAGCAAAGAAGGACACTAGAAAGACAAAGAAAGATACCGTGAAGTGGTGTGACTTACATAAGATCCCTTGGAATAACACTGTTGATTGTTGCTCTAAGAAATCATTGGTGCCTAAGGTGAAAGCCTCTAAATCAGATCAAGGTTCTAACTTTGAGTTAGAACCAGAAAGGGGGAGACGGATCATTGACGTAGAACCCAGTGCCACTATTGCTACCACCAAGGTCTAGCCCGGTGAACCAGACGATCCAGAAGAAGGAAAACACCTATTTCATTCACATATGTGGGTAAAAGGCACCCCACTGCACTTTATCATTGATAGTGGTAGCCAAAATAACCTCATCTCAGATGAGGTCGTCAAACGACTAGCCCTGCTAACAACACTACACCCGCAACCCTGCACCATTGGATGGCTCCACCAAGGAAGCGATCTCTACGTCAGCCAACAGTGTTTCTTGTCAACATCAATCCCTTCAAAGATGAGGTATTGTATGATGTTTATACTCTCGAAGTTTGTAATGTTCTTTTGGGCCAACCTTATTTATGTAAATGTCATGATGTATATGAGTCTAGGCCTTACAGTGTTATTATTACTTTGATTAGAAAATTATACAGGATACCCAAGGCAGTCCCACCTAGTGCGATTTCCTTGATCTCTGCCAAGAAATGCAGGAAGGTGATCTCTTAGACTGGGAAGTTTGTCTTCTTCGTGATTCACTCTCAGAGTGAATGAAATATTGCGGCCACATCCAGGGCCTCCATGGTCGACCTCTCCACATAGCAGAAGCGAGTGGAAAAATTCATGGCAGAATACAAAGATATCTTCTCCTCACCTACCGGGGTACCTTTGCACTGTTAAGTCAAGCATCCCATCGATCTGACCCCCAATGCACGGTTTCCCAATGGGCCAGTCTACCGCCGCTCTCTGTTAGAGAATGAGGAGATCAAGTGACAGATCAAAGAACTATTCCACAAGGGGCACATCCACCCCATCTCATCGCCTTGTGGGAGCCCAATCGTGCTGGTGCAGATGAAAAACGAGACCTGACAACTGTGCATTGATTATTTGTCTCTAAATAAAATCATATTCAGGAATCGGTACCCGATTCCCAGAATCGACGATCTCCTTGATCAACTCAAGGGGAGTGTTATAACAAGATTTGCCTCACCATTGATATCTTGCACAGAGGGCCTTTTTCCATTTCCCTATGCAGACCTGTCATCCCTTTTTGATGAATCCATAACTAAAAATACATATTTTTCCACATATACGCGCCCTATCTACTATACAACATGCGTATACACAGGTTGTTCCACAAAGCCAGCCCATTTACACCGAAATCCATATTTTATTCCCTCAATAACTAAAAAATTGGAACCTAATTCAAAAATGTAATCCACTGAATTTGAAGAGGATGAGAAGTAGAGTTACATGATCCAGACGGTTCGTGATTTCGTTGCCTGATGCTCCCGCAATCGACGTTTGAATCTTGGAGGTATTTTGGTCCAAATCTCACTATTTAGGTAAAAATCAAAATGGTACGGTAATTTTTTATTTTATTACTATTTATAAGATACTTTTACCCACTTTATATAGTTTCATGCTATTTTTTCACCTAATGGACTAATACAAAAATGGTTTTAAGCTGGTTTTGGTAGTTTTGACTCATATTTCTTGTGGATTTCAACGTTAGGATTGGTCGTTCATTACCTCGGGAAGGTATTTTCATAACCTAGAATATAGGATAGGTATCCACCCCATCGTGCATTTTTTCATTATCCTCTAAAATACCATATTTTATGCCTTAGTTACGAACCCATTTGTTGCGACACAAAACCTTCTGTCTGCTATAAGTAGTGTTGCTAATAAATGGTAGAGACTTACCAAACATGGGCACCCTAGTTAGATCTTCTTTGTCATTTAGTGCCCATGCCGAGTTTTTCCTTATCACCGGGAGTCCATTATAGCTTGATACATGACATTATGATGAGCCTCATTTCTCATTCATACACATGCGGCCTTATTCCCTATGGACTTCCAAAATGAGTCTTAGTTAAGCTCTTTTCCGATTCATCTAAAAAATGAAAAGATTGTCGAGTGATTTGTCCCTTTCACACTCGTTAAATTGGATTCGAAAGGTCATGAGTCTTAGTTAAGATCTTGTCCAACTTGTTACCAAAAATAGAAAAGAAGACTGAGTGAACTTGTCTTTTTCACACTTGTAAATTGGATTTGAAAAAATGTCTGTTTGGCACAAGTTTATCCCTTTTTCACACCAAGTAGACTAAAAGACATAAAAAATGACATTTTTTTTGGTGTTAAGTTGTGATTGCATCTCATGCCCTCACTTGCAGTATTGAGCCTTTAGTAGGTTCTCTCTTTGCATTATAAACCGATTTCCTAAGCAATTTTTGCATCCTCAACCAAGCAGAGCCTTGTTTATATCCTTCACAATTTGACATCCTATACCCTGGAGGGAACATCACCCTGAGTGTCCATCTCCCGCATGCATTTCCTTGCATTGAGCATAGGTACGTTCCACTGTTGGAACTAGTTTTTCTTACTTGCGACACTCGTTTTCTCCTCTGTATCATAGCATTCATTTGTTATGAAAAAACAAAAAAAAGACGGTTGAGAAGGGAGTACTATATTATAATTGGTAGCATTCGTGTTGCCTTTGAAAAGAGCACAAAGTTATTGAGTCCTTGTTTTATCATAATTTTGGGTTTAGCATGGCCTTAGGAAGGTAATCTCATTACAGAGTTTTTCTCTACTGACTGGTTACTCTTCCAGTCCCTATAGAGAACATTATTGATGCCTCATGCATCAAATAGTTACATCATTGAGTCTCTATTGTCGGAGTCTACCACATGTCTCATGCTCTTGTTCAAAGGAAGTCTATCAACCTATGTGGTCCTTTCCTCAAAACTCTTGACTTTTCATTTCGACCATACCCTCAATTTGTCTCTAAATCACATGATACTATGGTCTCATCATGCACCCTAGCCCTACTTTCATCATTATTAGGTCACCTTGAACCCAACATTCGACATTTCATCATTGGTCGTTGACTGGGTGGTTTCCCTTGTGTTCGATGGCAAGACATCTACTCACATTTTGGGATTTGTGAAGTGTATTGGATGCCATTAGCCTTATTGGTACCAAGTTTCCTCTCCTTTGTTAGCAGTTTTCATCATTTTCTGCTATTCAAAGGGTTTTTTTCGTGTACCGCTTGCGTTTGGCACAAGTGAAAAACACACAGGGTCGTTGGTTCATGAACATGTTCTTCATCCAATCTCCACCAAATTATGAAGCTCATGTTTTTCTCCTTATGCTAACTAATGAGAGATGCCTTAATGTTATCCTTTCAATGGGTCTATTTCTATTGAATTCAACTCATTTATTCTAGATATGAGACCTAGAGTTTTATGAGTACCTTGAGACTTGCAGTCATTAGTGGAAGTCTCTCTCGCCATTGACAGATGGGAATACATCAATTCCTCTTGATCAATGGATTCCTCAGGTTTTCGACATCAACTCCTTTATTCAAACTTGTAGGAATGTACTCGGTGCCTTGATACCTACTTTCATTATTGGTAGGTTGTCTCGTGTTTGTTAATGGTATACCTCAATGACTGGTAATCAAATGATGTCTCATTGTGTTCGACCTCAACTCCTTTATTCACATGATGAAGACTTGCACCTTTGGTGGATGTGTAGAAGACTTGAAGACATCACTATGTGGCCACAACTTTCCTGAGTTGTTGCTTCCTTTTCATTGGACCAACACCTATTTGACTACAGTAATCATGGGACATCAGATTATACTCCATCGTATACAGATATCTTCGAATTGGTTTTAAGACTGGTTCTACTGGGCCTTGTTCGTGATTATGACAAATTTTGGCATATAACCACATTTGTATTTTCCTATTCATGGCCACAAACACATATTTGGTATATTTTCCACATGGATATTCATTGTATTCTATTGGCAACCATGTATGTAAAGTCAACACAGAATGTAATGAGCAACTAGTCTTTCCAGCTGGGTTTACACCACTCCTCTTCTGGGTTATTTATAATGTTATAGAAAGCATATGTTATAGAAAGATTTTCCCCACCATTGCTATCTTGCACAGAGGGCCTTTTTACATTTCCCTATGCATACTTGTCATCCCTTTTTGATGAATCTAGAGCTAAAAATACATATTTTTCCACATATACGCGCCCTATCTACTATACAACATGTGTATATGCAGGCTGCACCACTACAACCCATGTACATCGGGATTTGTACCAAAAAATACAAAAATGAAGTCAGGTTTCCATGTCACGACAGGATATCTATGATCCTTGGCCTTACACATACTAGAAACGTTCTGACTCAGCCCTTTAGTTTCATTTTTAAGGCTATAAGAGCACAATTCCGAGATTTGGAAAAGAGGAGAAAGCATTCAACTTTGAGAGAAAAGTTACTCTGGAGAAATTACTTCATATTGAGTCTGCATCCCTTTGTCCCTCGAGTCTGAAAACAACGTTCATCCCCCAATCTCTTTCCCTATTGTTGAGAGAACCTCATTGTTTCTTTTCTATGAGATTTCCTTTGGTGGAGGATTGAAGTGGTGGAGTCCCAATTGGAAGGAACTTGGTTTCTTGGTTTCAAACCGTACCGACATGGAAGTCTGTAATGTTTTCACTTCTGCTGATCATTTATTGATAGAAATACTTTTCCTGTCCAATTGGTATCGTGCAAATATATGATTATTATCCATGGGCATATTTGTCATGTTTATTAATGGATTATGCTATCTAATGTGCTAACCCCTTTATATTATCACTATATACTTGCTTTGATTGTTTGTTGAGAACTTGTTGCAGGTACAAAGCTTTGGGTCAAAGTACTCAACGGTGGAACATCATCAAACGTTGGAACGAGGTAGGCTTCTTTCTTATCTTGCTTGCACATTGGTTTATATAGCATATGTTGGGATTGAGTAGATTTCTACAGTCATACATGTCTATTGTGGTTTACCCTAGCCATAGAGAGTTTTTCCCTCGTAATAGGGAGAAAAGACTTCAGTAAGATTGATCTGAAGTCTAGATACCACCAGGTCCCCATAGAATAGACAGATGTATGGAAGACCACCTTCAATTCAAAATAAGGTCTTTTTGAATGGTTGGTCATGCCCTTTGGTTTGAAAAATGATCCAGCAACTTTCATGAGGATTATGGACAATATCCTGTGACTTTTCACCAATACTTTTGTAGTGGTCTATCTGGATGACATCCTCATATACAAAAAGACTTGGGAGGAACACTTGCATCATATTCAACAGGTTCTGCACACCCTGCGACAACACAATCTATATGTCAACCTGGAAAAATGCCCCTTCGGCATGGATAGGGTCTAGTACTTAGGCTACATCGTGGATCAACATGGTGTGCATGTGGATCTAGCAAAGGTTCAAGTCATCTGTGACTAGCCAGCCCAAACCACACTCATTGAGCATCGAAGCTTATTAGGCCTTGCCAATTTCTATCGTAGGTTCATGTTGGGATTCTCCCATATTGCATGGGCCCTCAGCCAAGTAACCAAGGGTGGTGGTAAGGAAAACGTTGTGTGGTGTCTATCCCAATAGAAAGCATTCGATTAATTAAAGCAACGCTTGTGCTCAACCCTAATACTTTCATTACCGAACCTGCAAAATCCCTTTGAGATTGAAACACATGCTTCATATTATGTTGTGGGTGAAGTTCTCACTCAGCATGACCACCCCATGGCCTATCATAGTGAGACACTATCAGATGTTTTCTATAAGCACCCTACTTATGACAAAGAAATGCACTCCATTGTGCAAGCCTGCCACTAGTGGAGACATTACATTCTCAGGAAGGAGACAATCATCCACACGGATCATAAACCATTGCATTCCATGCAGACACAAGAAAAATTCTAGAATGACCACCATCAAAAGTGGTTGTTATAGAATTATTTTCCTCAACCCATGCAATCTTACAAAAAAGGCCTTTTTCCATTTCCCTATGCAAACTTGAAGTCCCTTTTTGCAAATCTCAGAGATAAAAATATAATTTTTCCACATATATGCACCTTGCCTACTATACAACATGTGTATACGCAGGTTGCACCAGTACAACCTGTGTACATCAAGAAATGTGCCAAAAATTGAAAAATGGTGTCAGGTTTCCATGCCATGTCACAAGATCAATGATCCTTGGCCTTCCATATATTGGAAACCTTTTGACTCGGCCCTTCAGTTCCACTTGAAGGCTATAAATGGGCCAAATCTGAGCTATGGAAAAAGGGAGAAAGAATTCAACTTTGAGAGCAAAGTTAGTCTGGAGAAATTATTCACTTCACATTGAGTCTACATCCCTTTGTCCTTTAAGTCTAAACACATTGTTAAACCCCCAAGGTCTTCCCTTACTGATTGAGAACTTCATTGTCTCTCTTATATGAGTTTACCTTTGGTGGAGGATTGAAGTGGTGGAGGCCTAGATGGAAGGAACTTAGTTTCTCGGTTCCGAACCATGCCGACACAAAAGTCTGTAACTCATTCACTTGTGTTGATTATATCTTAATAGAAATACTCTTTTCTCGCCCAATTAACATCTTGCAAATATTTGAATTATTATTCCATGGGCGTATTTGTTATGAATGTTGATGGATTATGTTTTTTTTTCTAACATCATATACTATCACCATATTCTTGCGTTACTTGGTTGTTGAGGACTATTTTCAGGTATATTTCTTTGAGTCAAGAGATCAACGGTGGACTTCATTGAACATCTGTACGAGGTAGGCCTTTTATCTTCTCTTGTTAGCATATTTTCTTATATAACATACTTGGGATTAGAGTTGATTTCTGCAGTCATTTATGTCTATTGTGGTTTTCCCCTATTCATAGAGAGATTTTCCTCGTAATAGAATTGGTGACCATACTAGGGATTGAATCTTCTTTTTCAGGGTTTGGAGTGTTTTTCTCCTTAGATTTCTCTTGTTCAAATTGAGTTTCTTGTCACATGATTACTTGATATCATTTGTTCACTCTGGATCTGAGTCTTTCATCCTTCTCCTTAGCCTAGCTGTGTTTTGACACATATACGTGGGTTTTTTCTTGATGATCGCATACATAGGCGTGTTGTCCTTCTGCAAGTTGCGTACATACGTGCTTTTCCCTTGAACAATCGCGTACATCAACCTTTTTTTATTGGTTGCTGGGTTTGGTGGTTGTTGGGTAGGTTTTGATGATTGTTGAGGCTTCTTGGGTCTATGTAGTGACTATTAAATGTCTGTGGAATGACAAGAAACCTATCTTTGGTTGAATTTTTGGACGGTGCCTTTCTCATCATCTTTTCATTTTGATTTTCCTTGTACCTTGGGCTGGGTATTTTGCTCATTGATATCCTACTTGAGTTGTCTCTATCTATACATAATAGAGTCTTTATATAAATTTGTTGTTCAGTCCTTGCATTTTCATTTTTCTTATATTGAAAATACAAAAATATTAGGCATTTTACACTTATTGGCATTTTGATCTCTTGAGTCTTTGTCATTTATCTTAGTGCATGTAAATAAAGATTGCATTTTTATTTAGAATTGCATAATTAAATTGAAAATTGAATTTTTAGGAAGCATATCATTTATTGGAAATTGAAGTTAGGAATTTGCATTGTATTCATATTCATTTATTTTACTTGTTGAGTCATAACATCACTAGTTTCATGATTTGAGAAAGCAAGGCCATTAAAATTAACGCTATAATTTAAAATTGATTAGTAAAGATCTTATTTTCTAGGGTGCACAAACTAGCTTAGGATTTAGTGCCTTGGAATAGGATTTTGTGAGTAAACTTCTCCAATGCTATTAAATCAACATATGTGACTGATTAAGGGAGTGGATAAATCCATTGTATAATCGCTAATATCAGGAGGCTCTTCTTACACCAGAGTTAAGAACGAGGTCGTGTGAGGTCAGTTGAAGGGATACCCCCCAATACCTTCTTAGCGTCAGAGATATTTCTGGGGATATATTCATATCTAGGGATCTTGCTAGTGCCCTTACCTCCATGAGAGGCAGTGCTTTCAAGGTTTTGGGCTTTTCTACCCTGCCCATACAGTGGACCTAACTTACAACTGCTCTCATGTGCATCGGTTATTTCGTGGTTGATTAGTTGCTTGACTTAGGTACCACATAGGTTACTTCCAAGGGCTATTCTGCAGGTACCCTGGGTCAGATAAGGGTTGGACAAAACACAACCTTTATGGAGAATTACCTCTTCGGGGGGATCTGACAGACTGATTGTTAAGCCCACGAGGGCCCTTATAACTAATTATGATACCTCCGATCTTTAGCAGGGATTCTCAAGCCCCTGTTGGGCGAGGCATACCTACTTTAGGGAGGGAGGCCCCTTTCAACAACTTTATCCTGTTTGTGTGCATATTGGTCATTTGATTATTTTTTGGTGTGCTCTTTGATTATTAGTAGACCTTTGAGATTTTATACCAAGCTTTGAGTTGCTTTATCATGGATAGTGGAGTTCCTATGACTCCCTCCCACTACGACATATGGGTGGATTATTCCACGAAAATTTTCCATGCTTCCACTAGTTTCATCTTTTTTTTAGACAGGGCGGGATTTTTGTCGATATTGCCACGCAAGTTCGTCGCAATATCCACGAAAATATTTTTTAAATCTAGTCGGGATTTTTGTCGCTATATCCACAAACTTTCATGAAAATATCGATGAATATTTTTCACCAATCAAAAAAATTTGGACCTTGCCATACTCTCATCATTAAAAATTTCCATGTGAGAACCTTGCTAGAAAAACAAAACCACATAAATAATTATTTTTTGAGAGGGGTTTTAATCTTCCATTAAAGCATAGACCACCACCATTTAACCTCTTCCCCTTTCCCTTATAGAAACATTGTTGTCTATCTAAGATATGCCATGTAGTTACCTCCCATAGCATGTTTTGACCTCACCAAATAATCTTCTTAGTTCTATATTTTGATGAAACAAGAAGGCAACGTATTCATGAAATCCTACCATACAATTTTCTTGATCACCTACTAATCCTATATCATTTGAATATTTTCAACCATCTTTCCGCAGGATTGCATTGATGGGGTTATGAAGATCTTCTAGGTAAAATATATTGTTCTACCTTAGAGTGTTCAATAACCATGAAAATACTACCTTAATATCATTTATAGATTAAAATTTTCTATGGTCAGTCCATTGATTAAGAGTGAGAAATAAATAGAGAGAAACATCCTTCAATCCAATTCACAAATTCAATCTTGCAACCAACATGTAGGAGAATGAATCTAATGAAATCCCAAGTAACCTTGTCATATTCTTTTGAGAGATCCATAT
>ML784358.1:848765-867324 GCA_009831015.1 Picea engelmannii
TATATATATAGTAATTTATTTGGTTCTATAACCAAATCCATACTTGTAGCCAAATTGGTTATAGGTGGTGTGTTAAGTTGTTTGCATGGTTGGGGGGTCAAGGGTTGCATTCCCACCAACCACAAGTTTTATACTATATATATAAATTTGGTTATAGAATCGAATAAATTACATTTAATGTATGCCATAAATTTTAGAATTTGGTTAGAAGGGGCACCCTATTTAATGGTGCACACCCCAAGGCACACAACACACATAATTAATGTAGAGTTGTCTTGAAATTCATGCCAAAGGGTACACAATTTTATGAGGCTACACCGTAAAGCATTTCGAAGGGTACCTTGAGGGAATTTCAAGTATTTTATATCAATTTTGCATGATTTTTCGCCAGGAATTCAACAGTGCACTATATTTCTGCATTTGAGCAACATGTAAAAAGTTCATTGTAAAATGCAAGCATTTGATCATTAATATAAGAAGTCTCTATTGGAACTGGGCCCGAATAGGTAGCCCAAATTTGGTGAATTCAATTTTATCCAACTTGTGTATGTGATTATATTATTGTTGTTCATTTCAAGTTCAATTATTTGCATGTCATTTATCATTAAAGTGGAATTGTCTAGATAAGTATTACACATGCAATTTGCAAAATCATTAAGCAATCATTTTATTTCGAAGATCAAGTAGATGTTTATGTGTATTTAAAATTATCAGCATCTAAGGGTTTTTCGGATCAAGTTGGTATTAGATCAGGTTTGACAAGTATTTTGCAAATGGATTTTTACAAGAGCCAAACTCAAACTTGGTAAAGGAAAACCTACAAGTTATAAGTCTGAAATTGGAAAGAGATTTCGACAACGTAAGATGGAATCGGTAAAAGGAGAAGAATAATATCATCCCATGAACCATGAAGAGATCACAGCTACTCTTCAATCACTAAAAGAAACAATAGATGTGTTGTAATAAAAAATTAAAAGGCATGCAAGCAGAGAATCTTTGGTAAAATGAGAAGGAGGAGGTGAAGGTGGTGGACCTTCAGATCCCCCTTCCCCTTCCTCATCATCATCATCAGTTTCTTCTGAATAAAGTAAAAATTCTTCTCATTGAAATAAGTCCTCTAAGAAGACTGAACATAATATACCTTTATTAAAACTGGTTGTTAATTTCGAATTTTTGACCTATGATGGAGAATTGAATGCCAAAAAACTAGACAATTGGATCAAGAAAATAGAGGTATATTGTAGGGTTCAAATGATTATGGATGAGGCTACAAAGATACATTTAGCTACTCTTTGACTAAGTGGCACTGCCTTAATATGGTGGGAGAGTAAGATGCAATTTGATCTACTTCAAAAAGGTAAAGTAATCTCTTCTTGGGATAAGTTTACTAAGGCTATCAGAAAAAAATTCTATCCACTAGCACATACACAGATGACAATGATCGAGTGGAAGCATCTGAGATAGTGTAAAGGCCAAAATGTTCAGGCATATACATAGGAATTCAAAAAGAAGGCATTATCCCTAGGAATTGTTTTTCATACTCATGAAACTCTTCCGAATTACATTGGTTCCATGCACTCATATCTTCGTCACACTATTCTAATGTTTATCCCTACTAACATTGATAATATATCAATAAAATCTACACATCTAGAGGCTAGTAAGGGTAAGCATGTGAGTGAATATAATAAGACATTCAAGTTTGAGAAGAAACGAGAAGGTAAATGGGAGTAATAAATCAGCCATAGTGAAGCAAGCTGAGGGAATACCTACATGTTCCCATTGTAAGGGAAAGGGACATGAGGAATCACAGTGTTGGAAGTTGCATCCAAAATTACAACCAAAGAAATTCAAGAATAAAGGGAAGTAGAAGGTTGTTGCATCATCTCATTAGGATCTAGGGTCATATTTTGGAGAAAAATACAATATCATGGCCATAGGAATCAAAGATATATCAACTATCAATTCGAATTATTCATTTCAATATCCAATATGGAGAGTGATATTAATCAGAAGAAAAGAAGATTTTTTTCATGTCAAAGTTATAGTCAAGCATACAAAGGTAGATAATTTATTTGACAGTGGATATAAAGTTAATCTAATATCTAAAGAAGTTGGGATTGAACATGACACCTCACGAAAATCCATATCCATTAGGTTGGGTGTGTGACAATGCTAAGTTGCAAGTAGCAAAGTAGTGTAAGATCACGTTTGAAATTACAACCAAGTTCTTTGACGAGGTTGAGTTAGATGTTGTGCCTCTGGAAATTTGTGGCATTGTCTTGGGTAGTCCATATCTGTTTGACAGGAAGGATGTGTTCTATCGAGAGGAAAACAAATATCACCTTCTCAAGGATGAGGTTGAATATATTGTCAGATCTCATCATATAAAAACTAATGTTTATTTAGTGAGAAGAGGGAAAATGAAGAGAATCGTGAGCGCAAATAAATATTGTTTTCGCATGATAGTGAAACAGAAAGAAGATATAACATATGCTTTAGCAGGTTGTGATCCAAATCATAAAAAGGAATTGATCAACATCATATCTAATTATTATGAGTTTTTTCAAGAACCTAGAGGGTTTCCTCCTAAAAGAGAGGTTGAACATGAAATATATTTTCAACAAGACGCTCCTCTTCCAATTATTGGAATGCACATGTCATCAATAATCGAGAATGCAAAAATCAAGAAGCAATTTCAAGAGTTTCTCAATAAAGAAATCATCATACCAAGCTCCTCTCCATGTGGTTCTCCTATTGTATTAGTTTCGAAGAAAGATGGCATGTGGAGGATGTGTATTGATTTTTGAGCCTTGAATAAGATTACGATAAAGAACCATTATCCTCTTCCCATAATAGACGATCTATTAGATCAGTTACAGAAAACTGTGAATTTTACTAAGTTGGAAACTACTTTCAAGACCTAGCAAGGCTTATTTGAATGGTTTTTTATAGCATTTTGGTTATGTAATGTAGAAAAAACTTTTATGAGTGATGAATGATGTGTTCAGAACCTATATAGACAATTTTGTTATTTTCTATTTAGATGATATATTGATCTCCAATCAAAGATGGGAATAGCATATAAATCATGTCAAGATAGTCTTTGAACTTTTCAATAAAGAGAAGTTTTATATCAAGTTATCTAAGTGTGAATTTGGAAAAACTTCTCTGGTATATTTGGGTTACATTTTAGGAAATGGTCGGTTAAAGATAGATCCTGCAAAAGTAGAAGTCATTGTGAAATGGCCCAAGAAAACTACTTTCACCAAATTTAGGAGCTTCTCAGGAGCAGTACAGTACTATAGGAAATTCATTGCTAATTTCTAATACATAGTAGCACCTCTACATGAATAATGATTGCTAAACATGTCTTTAAATGGGGAGGAAATCAACAGAAATCCTTCGAGACATTGAAGGAAACGATAAGCATCGCACTAGTTCTGGCATTTCCATATCTACAATAGCCATTTGAGATTCAAACCAATGCAAGAGGATATTCCATAGGTGCAGTCTTGATGTAACCTTGAACCTAGCAATTGATATCTCCTCATTGGTCATTGACTGGTGGGTTTCCCTTGTGTTCAACGGCAAGAAATCTATTCACACATTGGGATTCATGTAGTGTCTTGGATTCCATTATCCTTATTGGTGGTTTCCTCACCTTTTTTGGAAGTTTTCCTTATTTGATTCTATTCAGAGGGTCTCTTTCGCACACTAATTGCATCTGGTGCATGCAAGGGATGCATAGGGTCATTGGTTCATGAACATACTATTCATCTGAGGTCCTCCTAATAATAAAGATATGTCTTTGTATCTTGTGTTGAATGATGAGATATTCCCTAATTCTCTCCTTTCATCGGGTCTCCTTCCATTGACTTCAGCTCATCTATTCTAGAAATGAGACCTAGATTCCTATGAGTAATTAGAGGATTATAGTCATCATTGGTAGGTTCTTCCGCCATCGACAGTTGGGAATACATCAATGTCTCATGATCGATGGATTCTTCAAGTGTTAGACCTCAACAAGTGTGAATTCCACTGTGCCATGTTCATGACTGTGACAGCTTATGGCATATGTCTGTTTTGTATTTCCTATTCATGGAACAATTGTTTGATATATTTCCACATGGATCTGTAGTGTAATTCATATTGAAAACCATGTTTACAAAGTCATTATGGATTGTAATATTCTCGTGAGCAACTAGTACTTTCAGTTGAGTCTCCATTACTCCACTTATGGGTATTATAATGTATTTTGGCCAACGTAGATCGTCCTTTGACCTCAAACATTAGGGGGGGTCTGTTACAAAAAAAAAATTCCTCACTCCATGCAACTTGCTTGGATGGCCTTTCCATTTCCCTATGCAGACTTGAAGTCCCCCTTTGTACCTTCCAAAGCCAAAAAAGAATTATTTTCCACATATATGTGCCTTATTAGTGATACAACAATCATATATGGAGGTTTCTCCACTACAACCCGCGTACATCGGGTTTGGTGCTAAAAAATAAAAATTATGTCAGGTTTCCATGCCATGTCACGAGATCCATGATCCTTGACCTTCCATATACTAGAAACGCTTTGACTCGGCCCTTTGGTTCCATTTGAAGGATATAAATTGAGCCATATCCAAGCCTTGAGGGGATTCAACAATTCAAATTTGAAAGAGAAGAAACTCTAGAGAAATTTCACTTCATATTGAGTCTACATTCCTTTGCCCTTGAATGCCTGAACTTCTTGTTCAGCCCCCAAGCTCTTGCTTCTTTGTGGCAGAGAACCTCATTGACTCCTTTATATGAGATTTCATTTGGTGGAGGATTGAAGTGGTGGAGGTCCATCTCAATGGACTTAGTTTGTCAGTTCCGATATGTGTCATTACATAAGTTTGTCACCTATGTACTTATGTTGATTATTTTAATAGAAATACTTTTTTCTCGTCCAATTGATATCTTGAAAATATTTGAATTATTATTCGATGGGAGTATTTTCCGTGTATGTTAGTGGATTATGCTAATATATATGATAATATTATATATTATAAATATATGCTTATGTATCTTGGTTTTTGAGGACAAGCTACAAGTATAAATATTTGGGTCACATGCTCAACAATGGTCTTCTTCAAACATCCAGACGAGGTAGGCTCTTAGCCTTGTCTTGTTAGCATTTACTTAGTATAGCTTACTTGGGATTAGAGTGAATTTATGCATTCCATTCTGTATTTTGTGGTTTACCCCACGCCATAGAGATATTTTCCTCATAACAACAAGGTAAACCTATATGTTATCATTCTGAGACTTTCACTCAAGTTGTGATTAACTATCCAACATATGATAAGGAATTGTATGCATTGGTGAAAAGTGTAAATAAATGGAAGCATTACTTAATATGAAATGAGACAATCATTCATACATATCATCAACCATTAAATTATTTCTATTCACACACCAAGCTACAACAATCACGACACTTCAGGTGGATGGGTTTTGTACAGTAGTTTCATTTGGTAATCAAGTATAAGAAGGGTATTCATAACAAGGTTGTGGATATGTTATGAAGACCAATAATTAATGCATCCACAATACTCAGGTATAATCCTTTAGTGCATGAAATCTATGTAGAATAATATGCTAGGGATGATGATTTTAAAGAAGTATATGATGCAATTACTCATGATAATCAATAGTCGGACTATTATATGCATGAAAAATTATTAGATCATTTTGGAAAACTATGTATGCCAGGAGATGAAAGGGTAAATGTAATGAGAGAAGCTCATACATCTCTCATATTTGCTCATTTTTGGGTTGGTAAGATGGTTGCACATTTACAAAGGTATTTCTATTGGCCTTAGATGAACAAGACAATTTTGAAGTATAAAAGGGTGTGTCATGTGTGCCACAAGTAAGCCTAGCAACAGAAAGTTGGGATTATATACACCACTTTCGGTACCTTAACAACCATGGGAAAGTATCTACATGGACTTTGTAGGGAGTTTTCTAATGTACAGGACAGATCATGATTATTTATATGTCGTGGTGGACAAATTCAACAAGATGTGAATTCTAATGCCATGCAAGAAACAATTCATTGCTAAACATATAGCACAAATGTTCTTCACTAATGTATGGGTTCATTTTGGACTTCCTACATCTATTATATCAGATCGATACTATCATTTTTTGGGGAATTTTTGGTATCATTTATGGAATGTAATGGACTTTAAGTTGAAGAAGAGCACGAATTTTCATCCACAAATGGATGGACAGACAGAGGTGGTAAATAGAACAGTGGTACATCTACTTCGAGGATACTGCAAAAATCATCCTAAATTATGGGATGAACAAATACCTTATATCCAACATGCCTATAATCATGCCATGCATTCGTCTACTCAGAAAAATTATTTTGAAGTATGCTTGGGGTAGTTTCCTAAATCATCATTAGAATTGGTTTTTGGAAAAACATATCAGGAAGATGGACAGTATGATACAGATAAAGATAAAAGGTTCATTCAAAATATTGAACAAGTACATGAATTATAATAGGAACAATTGGAGAAGATCCAAGCCAAGTATAAGGCAAGGAATGATAAACATCGGGTTGATCATCAGTTTAAAGTCGGTGATCAAGTATGGCTACATATCAACAAATATAGAATGAAAGGTGAAGGTAAAAATCTAAGGCCAATCTGATATGGTCCATTCAAGATCTTAGAAAATATTTGTACTAATTCCTATCGTTTATATCTACCAACCTACATGCAAATGTATTCAGTGGTAAATGTTGAGAATTTGAAACTTTATGAACCTCCTATGATTATGGATAAAGATGAAAGTATTCAGGTTCCAGCAGTTGATGATTTTTCTCCAAAGTATTTGGATGAGATACAGGAAGATGTCATTCTCGACAGGAGGATTGGAAATTTACAGCAAGGTGATGTGGAATATATTCAAGTTGATATTAAAGAGGTAAAACCAAGTAAATACAACTAGATGGATATCAAAAGGGGGATGGAACTCTACCCTCAGTTGTTGAGTAAATGTTTGGTGTTCCAAAAGTCTTCCAATGGGGAGGAATGATCGAGGAGGATCCTAGAATGCTTAGAGAGCTCCAGAAATATTTGAAACATCCATAGAGGTATAGAATGGTTTAGAAATGCTCAAAATTTAAATTCTTCAAATCATCCTGAAAACACCATCATTGTGTAGAACTTGGCAATAGATTTCTAATGATGCAAATTTCGCCTCAAACAGAGTTCGTATGAAAACATTATGAGCGGTCAAAGTTCCAGTCAAATATGAAAAAAAGTTCAAAGTTCAATGATCCATGTGGATATCGGTGGCCACCCACCTTTTCCAACTAGCCCAAAACAGTTTTCTGACAATTTTGGCAATTTACTATTTTTAGCAATTTTTAACTTCCGGGTCCAATTTAAGGGCCCAAATGAAGGTTTTTAGATATCTAGCTTCTCAATTATATCCTATGGAATAATTTATCCCCAAAAATAAATCTCCTTGACGATACCTTTCCAACGAGCTATCATATACCTAAAACAGAGATCGTATGCAAAAGTTACGACCCCGGGAAGTTAATGTACTAACTTACCCAAATGGGGCCCACATGGCTTTTGGTGTTTCATCTCCTAGTGTTAGGTTTTTGAATGTCTAGGGTTTTTGCATTCATATTTATTGTAAAAAGTCCTTCAGAGCCTCATTGTAATCATCTTCTTGTGAATGCGAGTAGTCGTCACATCTCTTCTTAGAGATAAGCTGCCACCATTCTAGCGAGTCTTCACTCTGTATTTTTACAGTCTCTGTACATTTCTTTGATTAATAGAAATCACGTATTACTGTATATCTATGTTTATGGTTGCATCTCTGAAACATTTCTATTATATTATTGAATATATGCAATATCTCTATGCATTTCTTTATTATATCTCTGCTCTCATTTTGTGCCGAAAATAATCTGGATCAGTCAAAGTACAAGGGAAAATAAAGGTGTGACACATGTCCCCATTGTAAGGGTGACATGTGGCACCTAATTGGCAGTTGACTAGGAAAGGTACAACATCAAGTGGTCCAATCACATGATGACAAGTGGTATACAATTGGTTCAATCATATTATGACATGTGGCATTAAAGAGACAATGAGAGATTTCCATGTGGCAGCCTCCCATTGGCCAATATGAGTCGATGTGTATTAAAATTTATGGATTCAATAGGGGTTGAACCTGAAAGATCCATAACTTCTCAAGGCCTAACATAGTCCCCACTACCAATGCACCATATGATGGGTCTTAACCTATCTATGGAAATCAATATATTGAAAGTTATATTAAGCTTCATATGGGTGGCCAAAGGGTCGAGGGCCTAAGCCCTCGAACATTGTCCCTTGTTATTGATACAAAACATATCACCAACACGTAATCACTAAAAGGATCAATGCATATAACCAAATAAAAATGTTTCGAAATTTGAGCAGGAGTTATCGTGTAAACCATATGTTATAGCATTTGGTTACCCAAATTGTCGGGCAGTCCCAACCATTGAACTATATATATATATATATATATTATATATAATATAAAAATTTCGGTCGGTGGGAATGGAACCCTCGATCCACCAGCCATGAAAAATACTTAACGCACCTCCTTTAATCGATTCAGATACAAGTCTGTATTTGGTTATAGAACCGAATAAATTACAATTTATATATGCCATAAATTTTGGGATTTGGTTAGAAGGGGCACCCTATTTAATGGTACAAGCCCCAAGGAACAAGACACACATAATTAATTTAGAGTGGTCTTGAAATTCATTCCCAATGGTACACAAGTTTATGAGGCTACACGGTAAAGTGTGTCGAAGGGTACCTTGACATAATTTCAAGTATTTTATATCAATTTTGTACGATTTTTCACTAGGAATTCAACAGTGCACTACGTTTATGTGTTTGAGCAACATGTAAAAAGGCCATTGTAAAACACAAGAATTTGAGCTTTAATATAAGAAGTCACTATTGGAAGTGGACTCATAAAGGTATCCCAAATTGGATGAACTCTGTTTTCTGCAACTTGTGTATGTGATTATATTATTGTTGTTCATTTCAATTTCAATTATTTGCAAGTCATTTATCATTAAAGTGGAATTGGCTAGTTATTTATTTCACATGTAATTTGCGAAACTGTGAAGCAATTATTTTATTTTGAAGATCAAGTAGATGTTTATGTGTATTTAAAAGTATCAACATCTAAGGATTTTTTCAGATCAAAATGAGTATCATGAAGAAAAATCCCAACCATATATGTTATAACCCTAATTTGCACCAGACATGCTTACCTGGCATCAGGCCATCTCAGATTCCTTCTTTGCCAAAACACTGTTGAACAACTCTTCTTAAAAACCCATTTTATAAAGGCCCATGTGCCTTACCCCATTACTTCACACGTGTACACGCTAGCTGACCCAAGACAGCCCGCGTGTACCTACAAAACCACGAAAAAAGGAAAGTTGTTGATGGAACACACAGCTTTGGGTAAGTTAACTAAACCTTTCGGCCAAGCATGGCCGGAAATTTGACCAAATTCCTAGCTTCTTCTAGCCTATAAAAGAAGGGTTAGGGGTCCCATTTGGAAGAGTAGAATCATAGTAAAGAAACTATACCCGATTATGCATTCCCTTTGTCCCAACCTTTAGCCATCCTTGTGCAAAGAGAAATATAGAGAAAAGAAGTTGGAGGACAGTTGAAGAGGATCCCAGGACCAGGTTCATGGAGCAATGGTCGGCTTCATAATTGTAAGTTTATTTGTTGAAGTTAATAATAAAGAAGTACTTTTCCCATCCCACCATATGAGGTTTTCATGGTTTATTGCATACATGTTGATTGAATCTCTAACCCATTAATCTGTAGATCAAATGCATGTGGATTTCTTTGTTTGTCTTGTGTGAATGTAGGTCAGCCTTGGGAGGAGAGTTGTAGTCAAAGAGTGATCAAGAGTGAAGAAGGAGTGATATCAAATGCTCAAAATAAGGCATGCTCACTTGATATTCTTAACTATGTATTTTCTTAAGAATAATGGGGATTAGGTCCAGGACGATGGTAGAAATTAGGAATCTTTAGGTCTTTTCTGCATGCATGATAAAAACCTAAGTGCTAGTCCGTAGAGGGATTTCCCACTCACAATAGAATTGGCGACCATACTAGGGATCTCTAGGGTTTCTAGGAATATTTTTTGGGTATTTTTAAAAACTGGTTTCATTCCTTGTTTTTAAAGTTTCTGCAAAAGTCTAAGCTAACAGAGATTTTGGTCTTCCATACCAGTTATCTCTATTTCTTTGCTTGACTGCATTTTTTTTCTTTTTCGAGACCCACAGAGGTACACGTGGCATGTATAAGGTCTACATGCATGTACCTGTGCCCTACCTTCTCACAGCCCCCATGTATACGCTAGCTAAGGAAGTGTCAGTCGCCTGTATGATTACAGAAAATTTCTTTTAGAGAGGTGGTCATCCTCTCCCTTGTTAGAAATAGTCCTTCTCGGGGGTTTTCTGGAACACTTTCTAGTCTTTGTTGTTTGTAGTCTATAGTTTAGGTTTCACGTCAGATTGGTTTGTTCTATGAAGTTTTCCTTGAATTGTTTTCTTTTTTTTATTAAAGTAAGTGTCTGAGTCTTTAAGAGATCCTAGTTCTCAGTACCAGTAGTCTCTGACTGGGTTGGATTGCTTGGCCTTTCATTTGTCTCAAAGTTTCAGAGATACACACATCCTATATAAGGCCATCACACGTGTACACACACTACTGACAGTTCAACAGCAAGCGTGTGCACGCGAGTTGTGTAAATTCAGAGCGTGTGGGCCTTTATAAAAGGGGTTTTTAAGAAGAGTTGTTCAGCAGTGTTTTGGAAAAGAAGGAATCTGAGATGGCCTGATGCCAAGTAAGCATGTATGGGGTAAGATTTAGTGTGTGTTATTTTTTGAACGAATAGAAATCCCTAGGGTGTCTTTGATCTTCTCACATAATGGAGGATCACAAGCTCCGCTGGTCACGAAGACTTCTGGGCCTGTCATTGGTTACAATGGAGCCACCCCTATCACCACTAAGGTGAAAGCTAGACCAACAAGGGTCTTTTGAAGTGATCCGGTCATAATAAATTGTACCTGACCAACGTCTGGAGGAAACGACCATTTTAGACTTTGGAACGAAATCTCTTGGTCCACCTGAAACTCCAACCACTGATTTTTCGACACCCATCATCATACCGATTCACCCTTACGAGTGCCAAACAGTTTCACACGCAGCAATGGAAACAAATGTTGTCACTCCTTCTAGAAATTCTTCAATTCCCACTACGGTTGTCACCACAGGAGATTTTCCACCTCCTAACCCACCATCATTTGTCTAAGCCACCATGGTCTCGACCACCTCTACCTTGCACAGTGGTCCGATACCACCTATGTCGGCAGCCACATCCCCTTTCACGCCAAGTGAGACAGGCCCTCCGTTCTCATATGGGATGCCTAGGTCAGGTACAAGTCATGTACTTTCCTACTCCACTTCACAGACTTTAGGTCTGGGGGCAGGGAGATATAATGCTCCTCTACAAGGCCACATGGGGGGCACTTCGGCTCCTTTTAACACTTTCCCTTACGAGGGAGTTCATATACCTCCTTCATCACCTTCGTTCGATGGCACCCACTAGTAATCTATCGGTTCACCTACATACCATAGTTTATTTGGAGCAGGGAGTCAAGGACCACCTTCGCATAATATGTCGGTAGGTTCAACACCATTTTCTTTGTTCGGTGCATTTGGTAACAACTCTTTCTCATCATCTACTTTCTTGATTGGGGGTAATCTCGATTACAGACAACCTATTCCTATGCAGGGTACTATTCCTGCATAGGGTTCAAACCCAGGAACTTCTTTTGCATCAGGGCCTTGGAATTCTTGGCAGGGATCAGTTCCCTCATCAGGAATGTCAATCTGGGGCAATTATTTTCACAACCAATGGAAACCCAAACAAGGTACTATGCCTATCCCCATGGGATCGTCATGGGGCAACCCTTCCCAAATTCCTCTGAATGTAATGCATGCCCAACCATCTACGTCCTATTTTGGGAATCAGTCGATGATGTCTCCTCACACGCAGAATCTGTATGCCAGTCATGGAAATGGTTTTTACCAAAACCCAGGCCAGCAGATGAACTTTTCTTGGCAACTTGGTGCCAGTCAAAATCCAGGTCCATTTTTCCCTGATTATCACCAACAACCCAAACTACCTTTCCTGGCAACCTTACATTTGCCAGATTTGATGAGGTTGGTCAATGACCCTATCTGTCACGATCCGCGTTGGCCCCCTATGCCGACGAAGTTGCCTTCGGACATACCAAAATTGGAAGCCAAGCCTAATGAATATCCAGGGGATCATGTGACCACCTTCCATCTTTGGTGCTCATCTAACTCTGCAAGATACTAGATATAAAAAGTATGTAGAATAGAAATAAAATTCTAGAAATGGTAGAACAACAGTGATATAACCAGCATAATCTCCACAATAACACAGAAATGATATAAGAACAACAACAGAAATAACATTTTGATTCAGAAAGCAATGTTCACGGGCCTCTTCGAGGGGGAAACCTCCAGTCGAGCAGTGCTCTGTTACAATAATATCCAAGCTAGGGTTTTCATACCCTCGACCCTAATTTATACTAAATATGTCTATCAAGAGAAGCATCTAGAGGAAGATCCTTCCAGAAGCGGAAGCTTCTATTAGGTCTTCTTACATCCGCCTTATTTTATTTTATTGAAAGGACTTATTAATATTGACCTTATTACATCAAAATATATTGATCTACCTATGTCCGGGTTAGGACCCTAACATGTCCGCCCCCTTAAAAACAGCCTTGTCCTCAAGGCTTGAGATGTGGAAACAGTTGCAAAATGGTAGTTGGTTCCCAAGTGGCATCTGTTGGAGTCGTATCTTTCCACTAGACTAGCACTTCCTTGATGGTTCTATCATGCAAGCAACACTCACATTGGTCCAAAACTGCTTCTGGTTGTAGACAAATGGATCCTTCTTCAGCTAACTTTGGAAGGTTGCTTTAAATTTGGCACCTAGTTCCAATCACCTTCTTTAAGCATGAAACATGAAAAACAGGATGTAGCTTCTACTAACTAGGCAGATCTAACCGATAGGCGACTTGTCCCACATGCTTGAGAACTGTATAAGGAACATAAAATTTGGGCGATAGCTTCTGAAAATGCTCAGACTTGATGGAAGTTTGCTTGTATGGTTGCAATCGTGGAAACACCTGAGCCCCTTATGCAAATTGACGTTCAGAGTGACCTTGATCTGCTTGTTGCTTCATGCAATTCTGTACCATGACCAAGTTCTCTTTAAGGGTACGAAGAATATCCTCTCGAACTGTAAGTGTTTGGTCAACCACCTGGACCTTTGAGGTACCTGGTAAGTATGAGAGAACTAAAGGTGGCTTCTATCCATATACCGCTTCAAAATGAGTCATGCATGTAGCTGTATGGTAGGAAGTGTTGTACCACCATTCAGCTAGGGGTAACCATTGAGCCCACTGATGTTGTTTTTCAGAGGAAAAACACCTCAGATATGTTTCCAAACACTTGTTGACAACTTCCGTTTGACCATCAGTCTGGGGATGATAAGTTGTGCTGAGATGCAATTGGGTGCCCTGTAGCTTAAATGGTTCTTGCCAAAAATTTCTTGTGAAAGTTGGGTCATGATCAGAAACAATAGAGTGCAGCATGCCATGAAGCTTGAAGACCTAGTCCATGAAAATTTGAGCTACCGTGGATGCAGTAAATGGGTGTTGAAGATCACAGAAATGAGCATACTTGGAAAGGCAATCCACAACCACCATTATGACTAATTTATTCCCCGATTTGGGTAAGCCGATAATAAAGTCCATAGAGATATCCTTCCAAATAGTAGGTGGAATCGGAAGTGGTTGTAGTGTGCCTGGAGATTTCATTGTTTCTCCCTTGTTGCGTTGACACACCTCACATTTAGCGAAATAAGTATGGATGTCATGTTTCATACCATCCTTGAAAAAAGAATGTTTGACCCTGTCATAGGTTTTGGTGAACCCTAAGTGCCCCACTGTGGGTGTAGCATGAAGCTCAGAAAGTACCATGGATTTAAGTTTTGATTGTTTACTTAAATACAAACGGCCTTTGTATTGAAGCTCATCCTAAAGAAAAGAGTACCCTGGGGGAGCCGGAGCATTGGTCTGTAATTGTTGGATCAGATGCAAACTTTTGGGATTCTGTAGCCATTCCTGGCACACATATTGGAGCCAATTGGGTACAATGAAGGAAAGAGAAAAAATGGATCCTTCTTCTTCATATTTTTGGACAGTGCATCCGCCACTACATTGTCTTTTCCCTTCTGGTAAATGATCTCATAATCATATCCAAAGAGATTTTTCACCCATTTTTGTTGCTCTGGGGAGGAAATGCATTGTTCCAGAAAGTACTTGAGGCTTTGATGGTCGGTCTTACTTTGGAAGCGTTTCCCCAAGAGATAAGGGTGCCACAGATCAATGGCATGAAAAATAGCCAACATTTCCTTTTCATAAATGGGTTTGCCCAGATTCCTTTCAGACAGTTGCTTGCTAGTGAAGGCCAAAGGTCGACCCTCTTGCATAAGGACAGTGTTGATTCCTTTCCTTGAGGCATCTCATTCCAACACAAAGGTCTTTGTAAAATCAGGAAGGGTCAGAAATGGAGTGGTGCACATGGTCGTCTTCAAGGTTTGAAAATATTCAGCAGCAACTGGAGTCCAAGTGAAAGAGTTCTTTTTTAGGAGAGTAGTGAGAGGTGCTGCAAGCTTTCCGTAGTTCTTAACAAACTTGCGATAATACCCTGTTAAGCCTAGAAATACATGCAATATTTTGAGAGTCTTTGGGTGTGGCCAGTCTTGCATAGCTTCAATCTTTTTCGGATGCACCCTGACGCGATCCTTGCCAACCAGATGACCCAAGTATTCTACTTCTGAGGCACCAAATGCACATTTAGACTGTTTTAGGAAACATTGGTGTTGAGAGAGTAGATGGAGAACTTGATCCACATGAGTAAGATGGTTTGTCCAGGTTTTTCTATAGATGAGGATATCATCAAAGAAAACTAAGACGAAATGATGGAGAAAGGGACGGAAGACATGATTCATGAGCCTTTGGAAGGTGGAGGGGGCATTACACAAGCCAAAGGGAATGACCAAAAACTCATAGTGGCCCTCATGAGTTCGAAAGGCTATTTTGGAAATGTTTTCCTCTTTCATATGTATCTGGTGATAGCTCGAGTGAAGATCAAGTTTAGTAAAGAATTAGGCACCACTAAATTCATCCAGTAGGTCATCAATGATAGGAATGGGAAATTTTTCTTTAATGGTCAGTTTGTTGAGGGAACAGAAGTTGGGACACATTCTCCAAGAACCTTATTTCTTCAGGACCATGACTACAGGAGAAGAGTAAGGGCTCGTACTAGGGAGAATAACACCTACATTAAGGATTTATTGGACCATTTTCTCAATTTCATTTTTTTGTGAAAAGGGGTGGAGATATGGACGAATATTGGGAGGAAGGCTTCCAGATACAAGGGGAATGGAATGATCATGAACACCATGGGAAGGAGGGATTCCTTGGGGAGTGGAAAATACCATTTGATGTTTAGAAAGGAGGGCTTGGAGGTCATGCGACACTAGGGGTGTCTCTGTTGCTTATATGGCATGGAGTTGGGCAATGACACCAAAATGACCTTTTTTGAGCAGCTTTTCAATGCGATGGGAACTAATGACCTCAGGTGAACCAGCAGTGATGCCTTGGAATTTATATTGGTGGCCTTCGTGGTCGAATTACATGGTTAATGCCTTAAAATCCATGAGAATGGGACCCAAAGTTCTTAGCCAAGCTACACCCAACACAATGTCACAACCACCCATGTTGATAGCAAACATATGGGATTTTAGGTGGTAGTTACTGATTTGGAGATGCACATTTTCACAGCGCCCTCCACATTTCATGGAACCACCATTGGCAATCATGATTTGGAAATTGTTGACAACATGGATGTAGCAATGAGTTTCTTGGGCAATGTGGCAATGAATAAAATTATAGGTGCTTCCACTATAAACTAGAATGATGACCTTTCGATGCTTGATGTAACTGATTAACTTAAGGGTTTGGGGAGCATAGAAGCCAGTGAGAGAATTGAGGGAAATGATGGATTCTACTTCAAGAGGGTCTGAGGGAGGGGTTATGTCAATGATTTCAGGTGACTTAGACACAAGGGTAGTTTCAACATCCTCTTTCGAAATATCCTTAGAGATTACCATAAAAAGTTTGTGTTCCTTACACTTGTGGCCCAGGAAATATTTGTCATCAGAATTATAACAAAGGCCTTTGAGTTGGCATTCAGCCATTTCGGCCCTGGTCAATTTTTGGATCTTTAATGGGGCAAAGGGAGTAGTGGGAGTTATGGGTTTAGGGCAAGGGATAAAGGAGGGTTTTCAATTTTGAGAGGATACAACCTGTTGTGCTTCTTTAGCTCTTTTAGTAGCCTCCACCCAACTCAAGGGTCGAGCCATGATGTTAAGGTCCCAACCTGTACATAGGTAGATCAATGTATTCAGATGTAATAAAGGTGAATATTAATAAGGCCTTTCAATAAAATAGAATAAGGCGGATGTAAGAAGACCTAATAGAAGATTCCGCTTCTAGAAGGATCTTTCTCTAGATGCTTCTCTTAATAGACATATTTAGTATAAATAAGGGTTGAGGGTATGAAAACCCTAGCTTGGAGATTATTGTAACAGAGCGTTGCTAGACTAGAGGTTTCCCCCTCGAAGAGGCCTATGAACATTGCTATCTGAATCAAAGTGCTATTTCTATTGCTATTTCATATATCATTTCTGTGTATTGTGAATATTATGCTGGATATTTTACTGTTATTCTGCCATTTCTAGCATTTCATTTATGTTCTGCATATTTTATATATCTAATATCTTGCAAGTGGTATCAGAGCACTTTCCTTGGCAGAAATTGTGGGTATTTTTTTTTTAGGGTAGAGACGTATTCCGGCGTCTTTAAGCCATAGAGATCTGTCATTACGCGCATAAACCCGCGATTGAGGGATTCATACATGCAGGAAATACAAGTGGTTCTTAAGTGCACATATGTTGGCCACCCTGTTAACCCTTGTTGGTACCCCTTCAAGTGGTAGCGCATCAGACAACACCTATGTACGGATCGGCCTAGATTTCTTGAAGCCCTCTTTAGATAAACCTATCGATCATCGAACTGCTATAGTGTCACCGAGAACATCACTTGGGAAGATACTCTCTAGTACCTGGGTATTCGGGTAGTATGGCTAAGGGTATGGTCTATCCTCCTTAGTTAGTGACCTGAGATATTGAGCTGAGTAATACTATTGGACCCCGCACATATATCAGAGAGCTATAGCACAGTTCAAACCCTTGTCTGTAGAACCCTTGAATACCTAACCCTTGGGGAACATAAACAAGTTAAACTGGCAAGATCTATCGCCGCGCATCTGTGTTTGGGTTGCTAATTAAATACACATTTCTCTCTGGTTTAGAATTTGGGGATTTGAACACTGCAACATTCTTCAGACCAAAGTATAACCCCAAAGTCTGGAAATTTTTTCACCATTATTTGAGACCTATTCCATTAGATTCATCTCTTCTCCCTTATCACATTCCTCCATATCATTTTTCTGCAAATATTTCTGACCCCGTCCACTCCCTTTTCAGTTCACCCATCCTCATGGCCCATACCTGTAGCCAAGAACTAGAGTCTCACTTCAACACCTTGCAATCTGGTTTCCTCGAGACCCAACAAGAAGTGCAACAACTCAGTGATACTATTGCCTCTCGTGATGCTTGAATCTATCTTTGCATCACTCTGCACCAAACTAAAGATCCCTACCGATGACTCTTTTCCTGATGCACATAAAAATACTGAAGGTGAAACTTCTTCCCATTCCTTTCAACCCCATCACTTTCAATGGGACATACGCCTTCCACGGGTGGATGTAACAAGATTTGATGGCTCAGACCCCACTGGTTGGGTCACCCAAATGGAACATTATTTCTCTCTCTACAACATTACAAATGACTTGGCCAAACTCCGGTATGGTGTTCTCCATCTAGATCAAGAACACTGGCAATGGTGGCAATGGAGAAAAACTTCCCTTCAAGGGTATATTGCTTGGACCCAATTTGTGGCGGATCTTTATGAACACTTTGACATTGACACCAACCATTTGGGTCGTTTGACAAAATTGAAGCAATCAGGCACAGTCGAAGACTTCATAGCTACATTTGAGCGACTAGCTTTCCGACCAGAAGGCATGACAGATGCTTTCTTTCGAGAGTGTTTTATCAGTGGCCTCAAGGAGGAGATTCGGGCCCATGTCCTCATGGCTCGACCTACGACTTGGGTGGAGGCTACTAAAAAAGCTAAATAAGCACAACAAATTGTTTCCTCTCAAAACCGTAA
>ML784358.1:867907-923536 GCA_009831015.1 Picea engelmannii
ACCTGAGATCATCAGTTCTCATCGCATGGAAAAACTACTCAAAAAAGGTCATTCTGGTGTCATTGCTCAACTCCACACCATACAAGCCACAGAGACACCCCCCGTACCCCAAGACCTCCAAGCCCTCCTTTCTAAACATCAAACAGTATTTTCCACTCCCCAAGGACTCCCCCCTTCCTGAGGTGTTCATGATCATTCTGTTTCCCTTGTCCCAAGAAGCCTCCCCCCCAATATCCGTCCATATCGCCACCCCTTTGCACAAAAAAATGAAATTGAAAAAATGGTCCAGGAACTCCTTACTGTTGGCATCATCCATCCTAGTACGAGCCCTTACTCGTCTCCAGTCGTCATGGTACTGAAGAAAGAAGGTTCTTGGAGAATGTGTCCTGACTTCCGTGCTCTCAACAAACTGACCATCAAAGACAAATTTCCCATTCCTGTCATTGATGACCTCCTGGATGAATTGAGTGGTGCCCAATTCTTTACCAAAATTGATCTTCACTTGGGCTATCACCAAATATGTATGAAGGAGGCTGACATTCCCAATATGGCCTTTCGCACTCATGAGGGCCACTATGAGTTTTTGGTCATGCCCTTTGGGTTGTGTAACGCCCCCTCCACTTTCCAGAGCCTCATGAACCATGTCTTCTGCCCTTTTCTTCATCATTTTGTCCTAGTTTTCTTTGATGATATCCTCATCTATAGAAAAACCTGGATATACCATCTTACTCATGTGGATCAAGTTCTCCGCCTACTCTCTCAGCACCAACGTTTCCTGAAACAGTCCAAATGTGATTTTGGTGCCTCAGAAGTAGAATACTTGGGTCATCTAGTGGGAAAGGATGGCATCATGGTGGACCCGAAAAAGATTGAAGCTATGTAAGACTAGCCGCACCCAAAGACTCTCAAAATCTTGCATGGATTTTTGGGCCTCACAAGGTATTATCGCAAGTTCGTTAAGAACTACAAAAAGATTGCAGCACCTCTCACGGCTCTCCTCAAAAAGAACTCTTTTACTTGGACTCCAGCAGCTGCTCAAGGTTTTCAAACCTTGAAGACAGCCATGTGCACCACTCTGGTTCTAGCCCTTCCCGACTTGACAAAGACCTTTGTGTTGGAATGTGACACCTTAGGGAAAGGAATCAGCGCTATCCTTATGCAAGATGGTCGCCCTTTGGCCTTCAGTAGCAAGCAACTGTCTGAAAGGAATCTGGGAAAACCCATTTATGAAAAAGAAATGTTGGCGATTATGCATGCCGTTGAATTATGGTGTTCGTATCTCTTGGGGAAACGATTCCAAATTAAGACCGACCATCAAAGCCTCAAGTACTTTCTGGAACAACACATTTCCTCCCAGGAGAAACAAAAATGGGTCACTAAGCTCTTTGGATATGATTATGAGATCATTTACAAGAAGGGCAAAGACAATGTCGTGGCGGATGCACTGTCCCGAAAATATGAAGACGAAGGATCCCTTTTTTCTCTTTCCTTCATTGTAACCGATTGGTTGCAAGCTGTGCACCAGGAATGGCTTCAAGACCCCAAAAGTTCACATCTGATCCAGCAACTGTAGAACAAGGCTCAGGCTCCCCCAGGGTACTCCTGGCTCCAGGATGAACTTCGATACAAAGGCTTCTTGTATTTAAGTAAACAATCCAATCTCAAATCCATGGTACTTTCTGAGCTTCATGCTACACCCACAGCGGGGCACTCTGGGTTCACCAAAACATATGACCGAGTCAAACGTTCTTTTTTCTGGGATGGTATGAAATAGGACATCCGTAAGTTTGTGGCTGAATGTGAGGTGTGTCAATGAAACAAGGGAGAAACTGCCAAATCTCCAGGTACCCTCCAACTGCTTCCGATTCCCCCTTCTACTTGGAAGGATATCTCTATGGACTTTATTACAGGCTTACCCAAATCAGGGAATAAATCAGTCATAATGGTGGTGGTGGATCGCCTTTCCAAGTATGCTCATTTTTGTGCTCTTCGCCACCCATTTACTGCATACACGGTGGCTCAAATTTTCATGGATCAGGTCTTCAAGCTTCATGGCATGCCAAAATCTATTGTTTCTTATCGAGACCCAACTTTCACAAGTAATTTTTGGCAAGAACTGTTTAAGCTACAAGGCACACAATTGCATCTCATCTCAGCTTATCATCCCCAGACAAATGGTCAAATGGAAGTCGTCAATAAGTGTTTGGAAACATATCTAAGGTGCTTTGCCTCTGAAAAACAACACTAGTGGGCTCAATGGTTACCCCTCGCCGAATGGTGGTACAACACTACATACCATACAGCCACTCACATGACTCCTTTTGAAGTAGTGTATGGACAGAAGCCACCTTCAGTTCTCTCATACTTACTGGGTACCTCGAAGGTCCAAGCAGTTGACCAAACCCTTACAGTCTGACAGGATATCCTTCGTACCCTTAAAGAGAACTTGGTCATGGCCTAGAATAGAATGAAGCAGCAAGCAGATCAAGGTCACTCCGAACGTCAATTTGTAGAAGGGGATCAGGTGTTTCTGCTACTGCAACCATATAAGAAAACTTCCCTCAAGGCCGAGTAGTGTCAGAAGCTAGCACCCAAATTTTATGGCCCTTACACAGTTCTCAAGTGTGTGGGACAAGTCACATATCAGTTAGCTCTGCCCAGTCAGTCAAAGCTACATCCTGCTTTTCATGTTTCATGCTTGAAGAAGGTGATTGGAACCAAGTGCCAAATTCAAACCAACCTTCCAAAGTTAGCTGAAGAAGGATCCATTTGGCTACAACCAGAAGCAGTTTTGGACCAGCATAAGCATCGCCTACATCAGAGAACCATCAAGGAGGTGCTAGTACAGTGGAAAGATATGACTCCAGCAGATTCCACTTGGGAACCAGCTACCATTATGCAGCAGTTTCCACATCTCAAGCCTTGAGGACAAGGCTTTTTTTAAGGGGGCGGACATGTTAAGGTCCTAACCCGCACATAGATAGATCAATGTATTCGGATGTAATAAAGGTCAATATTAATAAGGCCTTTCAATAAAATAGAATAAGGCGGATGTAAGAAGACCTAATAGAAGCTTCCACTTCTAGAAGGATCTTTCTCTAGATGCTTCTCTTAATAGACATATTTAGTATAAATAAGGGTTGAGGGTATGAAAACCCTAGCTTGGAGATTATTGTAATAGAGCGCTGCTCGACTGGAGGTTTCCCCCTCGAAGAGGCCTGTGAACATTGCTATCTGAATCAAAGTGTTATTTCTATTGCTATTTCATATATCATTTCTGTGTATTGTGAAGATTATGCTGGATATTTTACTGTTATTCTGCCATTTCTAGAATTTCATTTCTATTCTGCATATTTTATATATCTGGTATCTTGCACATGAGGACATTGGCCCGAATCTCCTCCTTGAGGCCACTGATAAAACACTCTCGAAATAAAGCATCAGTCATGCCCTCTGTTCAAAAAGCCAGGCGCTCAAAGGAAACTATGAAGTCTTCTACTATTCCTGATTGTTTCAACTTTGTCAAACAGCCCAAATGGTTGGTGTCCATGTCAAAGCGTTCATAAATCTCAGTCACAAATTGGGTCCAAGAAATATACCCTTGATGGGAAGTTTTTCTCCATTGCCACCATTGCCAACGTTCTTGATCTAGATGGAGAACAACATACCGGAGTTTGGCCAAGTCATCTGTAATTCCGTATAAAGAGAAATAATGTTCCATTTGGGTTACCCAACTAGTGGGGTTCGAGCCATAAAATTTGGTCACATCCACCCATGGAAGGCATAGGTCACGTTGAAAGTGATGGGGTTGAAAGGTATGGGAATGGGAGGAATGTTCGCCTTCAGTTTTTGGAGGTGCTTCAGAGAAAGGGTCATTTGTAGGGATCCTCAATTTGGTGCAAAGTGATGCAAAGACAAATTCAATTTGGGTGGTCAATTCTTGTTTGAATTCCTCCATTGAGGACTGCATGGTTGTATTTATGGTTGTATTGATGGATGAATCGATGGAGGCAACAGTAGCACTGAGTTGTTTCACTTCTTTTTGGGTCTCGCGGAAACCAGATTGCAAGGTGTTGAAGCGAGCTTCCAGATCTTGGCTATAGGTATGGGCCATGAGAATGGGTGAACTGAAAAGGGGCAGGCGGGGTCAAAATTTTTTCCGAAAAATGATGTGGATGAATGTGATAAGGGCGAAGAGATGAATCCAATGGAATAGGTCTCAAATAATGGTGAAAAAATTTCTAGACTTATTTTTTATTTTTTATTTTTTTTAACACCTGTGAAGTTATACTCTGGTCTGAAGAATATTGCAGTGATGAAATCCCCAAATGCTTAACCAGAAAGAAATGTGTATTTACTTGGCAACCCGAACACAGTTGCACGGTAATAGATCTTGTCTGTTTTAATTTGTTTATGTTTCTGTCCCCCAAGGGTTGGGTATTCAAGGGTTCTACAGAAAAGGGTTTTCCCTGTGCTATAGCTCTTTGATATAGGTGTGGGGTCCAATAGTAGTACTCAGCCCAATATCTCAGGGCACTAACTAAGGAGGATAGACCATACCCTTAGCCGTACTACCCGACTACCCAGGTACTAGAGATTATCTTCCCAAGTGTTGTTCTCGGTGACACTATAGCAGTCTGATGGTCGATAGGTTTATCTAAAGAGGGCTTCAGGAAATCTAGGCTGATCCATACACAGGTGTTGTCTGATGCGCTACCACTCGAAGGGGTACCAACAGGTGTTACAAGGGTGGCCAACAGATGTGCGCTTAAGAACCACTTGTATTTCCTACATGTATGAATCCCTCAACCATGGGTTTATGCATGTAATGATAGATATTTGTAGCTTAAAGACGCCGGAATACATCTCTACCCTAGAAAAAAAAAAATCCCACAATTTCTGCCAAGGAAAGTTCTCTGATACCACTTGCAAGATACCAGATATAAAAAGTATGCAGAACACATAAATAAAATGCTAGAAATGGCAGAACAACAGTGATATAACCAGCATAATCTCCACAATAACACAGAAATGATATAAGAACAACAACACAAATAGCACTTTGATTTAGAAAGTAATGTTCATGGGCCTCTTCAACGGGGAAACCTCCAGTCGAGCAGCGCTCTGTTACAATAATATCCAAGCTAGGGTTTTCGTACCCTCGACCCTTATTTATACTAAATATGTCTATCAAGAGAAGAATCTAGAGGAATATCCTTCTAGAAGCAAAAGCTTCTATTAGGTCTTCTTACATCCGTCTTATTCTATTTTATTGAAAGGCCTTATTAATATTGACCTTTATTACATCTAAATATATTGATCTACCTATGTGTGGGTTAGGACCCTAACAAATGCATTCAAATATGACTCTGTACAGTTGTGATTATTTCAACATACTCTCATTGGGAGTGCCGCGAAATGGTACATTGAGCTCGATCGCTCAAGATACTCTTCCTTCGGCGGATTGGCAATGGATTTCCTAAACCATTTCCAATTACCTGTGAGATATGACACTAGCACAGAATTGCTAGCCAATTTCGCACAGACAAAAGCGTACCATATCTCTGATCACATCCAAGAATGGAGACATCAAAAGAGTTTAATTAAGGTGCCAGTCCCACCAACATTCATGTTCTAGTGGTTCCTTAAGTCTTTGGTCTCGCAGTTATCCAAAGACGTCACGACGTTGGGAGTGTTTTCTGAAGAAGACACCATCATGAGAGCTCAACAACTTGAGATAATCTATTCTCGGTTTGGTTTATTATATGAGATCTTTCCAAATGCACCATGCTTAATACTTGATAAAACCGGACAGAGAACTGGACCACATGTCGATGGTATTGTTGGTTCAGCACAAACAAAGCTCGTTGAGAAACTGACGAAGCAATTGCAACAATTGTCTATACAACACACAGTGGCCAGCCAAACTATTGTTTTGGCTACTCCCCCTACTAAAACGTCGGATATACACACAGTGCAATCGACAAATTCGAAGGCCACCCAACAGCCTGAAGGAAAGAAAAAACAATGAAAGAAGGGTAAGGGGGATAAGAAACCCACTAATAATGCTGGCGGGGGAAACACTGAGAAACAAAAGGTGAGGTATCCATGTAACCTATGTGTGGAAGACCACCCAATCCACCAATGTCCTCGGCTTACAGAGGCCCAAAAGTTTGTGACACAACAACAACCTATCGTGTTAACCAATCCATTTCATCATGGGAAAAACGTAACCCAAGCCTCCACAAGCGCGGAAGGGGGAAGTCAAGGACCCTCTTCATCTTCGAACAATCCTGCATCTGTGAATGTGTATATGATGAAGGGTTATGCTTTTATATTGACTAGAGCGCATGACTACAGTAAACCAAGAACTTTTGAGAAGGGAAAAAAGTGGAACTCCCATCTCTTCCTCTCCAGATCAAGAAGACTTTGGGCGAAACAATGACACGCATCCCAAAAGGCATGTTCAAAAAGGCTTCTCACAACCCAAATGCAAGGACCACCCAGAACTATTTTGTGGTGGAGGATTTGTCTCAAACTCCTTGTGTGATGTCTGCTTTGGAGGTCCTCCAAAGATTCCCTTCCCAGAGGAAATCTTTGTTAAACACTTTAGGATATATCGAGACCTGTAATCTGGGTACAATCATGCTGGATACAACTGACTTAAAACCCTGTCTTCCTTACCACGTAGCATTTCAAATAGTAGTTGGTCGCCCCACAAAAAATTTTACTCGAAACATTTTCCGCATGGTGGTTGATGAGGGTGCCTCAACATGCGTTATGTCATTGGCATGTTGGAAGGCCATTGGCCATCCCGTTTTGTCTCTGTCACCTACTCTTCTCGTTGCTTTCGATGGTCGTTCATTCCGACCACATGGTATCATTCCCTCTTTCCCCATGCAGTTAGGAGGGAAAGTTGTGTGCCTCGAGGTAGAAGTGGTTGACGCATCCCTCGACTACAATCTCTTGTTAGGAAGGAGTTGGAATTATGCCATGCAAGCAGTGGTTGCTACAGTTTTCTGGGTTTTGTTGTTTCCACACAAGGACTGGATTGTGACCATTGATCAATTGTCTTTCTCCAGACCTGAATCTTCATTGGGGGTCTCCGCGGTTCTGATGATTGATAATCCCCAACCAGGTGTAGTCAACATAGGGGTGGGTTTGTGCCCATCTTTGATGGGTACCTTCGATTACCTACCCCCTCAAGGTGATGTCAAGTTCATATCTGATCACCATAATGTTGAGATTTTCCAAGTTTCATCATTTCACACAAATTACTTCAACGATTTGTGGAGACTTCCTTCCCCATCAGCCACGATAGATGGGACAGGGCACCTGGGCATGTCCATGCCCTTGTCTGCAGCTGAAGTAGCATACTCTTTAGTCCAGCAAGCTTCGGCCAACATAGATCCAACTCTTGCACAAGAGTTAGATCTGCCTCTAGAGCCTATTTGGGCTCAAGGTTCTCTTGCTGACATTGATTCATTAGACTTAGTCTTTCCCTCTGAAAAAGTAGTAATTGAAGCAATGACTAGTCTGGACAAACCCTAGGAAGATCTCCATCATAGTTCATACTTCCTCCTAGAGTTAAACAGAATCGAAGCTGGAGAATTCACCTTGACTATGACTGGAGATAGGTCTTGTCCTATTAATCCTTTAGCTACACACGTGGTTTATGCCGAGGGTAATATGGAAACCATCACTAAAACCATACCGATCAATATCTCCAAAACCCCTGGCATCGTGGAGAATGTTTTTTTCGGAGCTTACTACTCCCCCAGAGAGATTAAAATCTACACAGATCTATTTAAAGAATTCCGCGATGTTTTTTCCTATTCTTATGAGGAAATGCCAGGCATCGATCCAAAAATAGTCGAACATGAAATCACAACTTATCAAAATGCCAAGCCTGTTTGGCAAACGCTTCATCCAGTTAATCCCAAGAAAGCAGCAGCCATTAAGGTTGAAGTTGAGAAACTGTTGACAACTGGTTTTATCTATCCTATCCATTTGACCCAATGGGTGTCAAATCCTGTGTCGGTCAATAAGAAACAGGGCATGATTCATGTAAGTACGGACTTCCATGATTTGAACAAGGCCTATCCAAAAGATAATTTTTCCACCCCATTCATCGACCAGATCATTGATGAATGTGCAGGTTGCGAGGCCTTCTCTTTCATGGATGGTTTTTCGGGATATAATCAAATACAAATAAAACTCGAAGACCAACACAAAACGACATTAATTTTTCCATGGGGTACATTCACATATCGTAAGATGCCCTTTGGTCTCAAAAATTCTAGAGCGACCTTTCAGTGGGCCATGTCTTTTTATTTCCATGATCTCAAGCATATAGTCGAGGCCTATTTAGATGATTTAGCATCTCGATCTCGCAAGAGAACAGATCATCCCACACACCTCTAACTTATCTTTGAGTGATGTCACTACTTTCGTATTCTCTTGAATCCAAACAAGTGCAGCTTTTGCATAACATCAGGACATTTGTTAGGTTTCATAGTGTCAACAACAGAGATCATGGTCGATCCTCTCAAGGTTGAGGAAATAATTAAGTTGCCTCCCCCTGCACAATCCTTCAACTTCAGAGTCTACAGGGAAAGGCGAATTTTTTAAGGCGTTTCATCACTTACTATGCAAAAATCACAAAGGGCTTTATGCGCTTACTAAAGAAAGACATTCATTTTTATTGGGATGATGCCGCTCAATGCTCTTTTGAAGCGTTGAAACATTCCCTCACAACTACCCCTCTGCTTCGGCCACCTAACTATGACAAGGATTTCTTATTATACCTGGCTACAGTAGAGTCAACCATCGACATGGTCTTAGTTCAGGAAGATGATTTATTCTCATAATATGTGATATGTTACCTAAGCCGAGGCCTAGTCGGACCAAAACTCAATTATTCTCATATCAAAAAACTTTCATTGGTAGCAATCCATGTTGTTCAACAGTTTCGTCATTATGTTCTATTTTGCAAGACCATTGTCATTGTTGTTGTGAACCCATTCCAGTACATGTTGACACGACGAGTAATAGGCAGAAATATCAGTAGATGGATAGTCATCCTCCAGGAGTTTGACTTAGATTTCATTTCAGTGAAATCCAAAAAGTCACTAGTCTTCGCAGAACTTATTTCAGAACTTCCGTTTGAGTCAGGTGATGTTGTGCCTGAAGAATCACCTATCCGAGGAGATATGTTTTTTATCACATCTTCGGATCCCTGGTACAGAGATATACTTATCTATCTCCAGACTTTGAAGTGTCCCACCTCTGCTTCTCATGATGAGCGTTGTCGTATATGACATCAGGCCAAGAGTTATCTCATACTCAATGATACGTTGTATCGAAGTGGTGTAGACTACATCCTGCACCGATGTCTCACTCACGAAGAAGCAGTTATCATGCTTAATGATTACCATAACGAAGCATGTGGCAGTCATTTCTCTGGGTTGGAAACAACCCAAAAGATTTTACGAGTAGGTTACTTTTGGACGACACCAATCAAATATTGTATCGAGTCGGTAAAGAAGTGCCACCCATGTCAGATCTTCTCTCAGAAGATGAGGGCACATCCCACTCCCATGTTTCCTATCATCATAGTTGGCCCCTTCAGCAAGTGATGGATTCATTACACTACATGCAACCCTCCTTCAGCAAGGGGGCACTGTTATATCATTGTAGCCATAGACTACTTCACGAAGTGGGTCGAAGCTATGCCAACATTTAAAGATGATGGAGAGACTACGGCTCTCTTTTTATTCAACCAGATAATAGCAAGGTTCAGTGTCCTGAGAGAGATTGTCACTGACCATGGCAGTCACTTTCAGAACCAGATGATGACCGAGTCAAAATCAAAGCTTGGGTTGCAGAAAGAACATTTGTCACCCTACTACCTCCAAGAAAATGATCAGGTGGAAGCTGTAAATAAATCTCTTAAGACCATCATATAGAGAACGATCAACTCAGCCAAGTCAAATTGGCATTTGATGTTATACTCGGCATTATGGGAATACCAAACGTCTGTTAAGACTACAACTGGTTTCTTGCCTTTTCAACTCATTTATGGGCTAGAATTAGTCTTGCCTATCAAATGTCAGATCCTGTCCCTAAAGTTGGCAGTACAATTATTGCCAGACACTTCTCCACTTGAAGAGTGATTATTATACCTTGAGTAGCTCAATGAACGACATCATGATGCAACCCTGGTCAACGAGGCTCATAAATATAAATTCAAGTGTTAGTATGATCGGTCTATTTGTCCTCAGATTTTCTCTAAAGGTGACCTTGTCCTGGTCTATGACCAAGATGAGGACCCCCTGGGGGTAGGAAAATTTAAACCCATGTGGTTCGGACCTTTCATCATAAAAGAGGTTCTAAAAAATAGCACTTATCATCTGGTCAAATTTGATGGAAATGCTTTTGTGGAGCCTAGAAATGGGCTCTACCTCAAGAATTATTACTCATAGGTAGGTCACCTTGGGTAACTTTTTGTAATATATGTATAGTCTTTGTACTATTACTTTCTAGTTTCTTTTAGTATTATGGACGTGTCATTTTCGATGTTATCTTTTGTCATTTTGGCAGATGTCAAGTGAATCAGAAGTGTTCATTAGGTATGCAGACGGTGCTAGCCGACACACTTGGAGGCTTGCCTCCACAACTTGGGTAATTTTTACACCTCGAGGCCAGTTATTATCTTCTGGAGGTATATGCTTAGGTGACACCACAAACAATGTCGTCAAGTACAGTGCAGTTATTGAGTTGCTTCATGACGCCCTGACATTTGGTATCTCTCATCTCTGGGTCTATTTAGATGCTCAGCTAGTTGTGTCTCAGTTAAATAGAGTCTATCGTTTTCATGATCCGACTTTACACCGACGATTCCTTAGGGTACGTGTCTTAGAAAGAAGCTTTGATTATATCACATATTTTCATGTTCCTAGGAGATTAAACCAAATTACAGATAATCTGGCTAATAAAATTTTAGATTGGCATCTCGCACACATATGAAAAGACATACACATAAACATGTAAATACATTTTTAAAGGAAAATATGATCCATAAGACACAAAATGTTATAAAAATTACATATGTTTCACAAAAGAAAAACAAACAAAACAATGATGAAAACTTACCCATCTCTCCTCGCTCCTCACCAGGAGGTACTGGTATCTCAAGATCTCTCGAGAAATCAATCCCAACATAAGGGTAATCCTCTATGATTGGGATCTGTCACGACAACCAAGTGAATAAATCATCATCAAAGGACTCATTGGTCCTTCCACCACCCTGTCATGGCAGTAACACTGCCCATCTGTAAACTGCAGGAAGAGAGGCTTGATGTCCTCGTACCACCACTCGAGGACTAAAGCTTGGAACTCTTTCAAAGAAGAAAGAGCATAGAATCATTCTAAACCCAAAGTTCCTCTACGTCCGCAACCAGCAATCTGCCAGCTGCCTCTTCATACAATCTAGCAGTGTAGTGCTCGAGTCAAATATTTGTGCATTTAAGCACTGGACTGCACAGTTCATCTATGCACAGGACACCTGATGTAGGGCTGCAGAACCAGCCATCCACCCAATAAGAAACACAATCACCTGTAGTGATAAGTTTGTGATCTTACTTATGGGCACCTGTGAGCTCGTTCAGTCTGTTCTAGCCTCACAGTAAAGTCCTATCAATTCCAATATGTTATGAGGCCTAGAAGGAATTTTCTAGAAGTTGACTGGTTCCCCTCTCCTGGAGAGGCCAGTCAAAAAATATGTCCTATTTCATGGGCACCATTGACTTCTCCTCTAACATAAAGGCCTCTACGTCAGGATGCCAATAATCAACCAAGCAATTCAATAGCCTAGGATGTGCCCACATAAAAGGACATAGGAAGAACTTGAGCAGCCCACATTGCATTAAGGAAGCCAGAGCATTGGGGTATTCCCAGACCAACTCACTAACCTCCTCATGCTCTCTTTCCCTCCAGTGAACATACATCCTGCAAAACACCAAGTTCAGGAGGGTTAACCCTTGTTTTTTTTTTTTTAAATTCACTATTAAGGGGGTCCACGCAGGCTGTAATGATGACAGTCGCGTGTACATGTGTGGAGTTTTTCCTCTGCCTGAATTTACATGCGGCCTGGCATAAGAAAACCCGCATGGACCTAGGCCTGACCTTTTGAAGGTCGACGCACCCCCAAAACTTGAAACCAAAAACATAAATAAAGATTTAAATTTCAAGAGGAGAGAGTGTATACTTATTTGGTCCAGACAGATGGTCATTTCGTCCACTGTAGCTCCCAGAATCACCACTTTTATCAAAGGGATTTTTTTTCTCCATAGTCAATTTCCAAATCAGCAATGGTGATAATGAGCTGGCAGCTTCTATTTATAGACTTTTTGGCCTCTTTTTGTCACTTTTTTGGCCCCCTTATCATTTTCCTTAAACCAAAAACCATTTAGAGTGATTCAGGAGTTGTATTGGAAGGTTATGATCGGGTATCAGGACATTGTTTTGGAGTTTTGGGTCACTTTTGACGGTCCATGGGAAAAACCTCAGATGGTCAACTTGAGCATATAAGTTAGGTTTTCACCCCGACTTTTGTATCTCATTGTCTTTATCCCTTTGCCATAGGATCGATCCCATTAGGTTGTGAAATAGAACCATCATTCCTACTTTAGAAGTGTCATGATTTGGTGGTAGAGCTTACTGGAACATGGATGCAATATGTAGATCCTGGTTGCATTGTGGTGGCCATGCTGTCACTAATGAATGTAGGCTCGGGAGTCCATTTTGTTTTTTCTGATTACGAGTTTGAGCCTCATTTGCATGATTCCTTTTCACTCTTGACCTCACCCTCGGGACTCCCAAAAAACATAATGGGTTCTCTTTTAAGCCCTTTTTAGACCCTCTAAACATGAAAAGATTGTCGAGTGATCTTGTGGCCTTTCATGCTCATTAAACTGAAATTTGAAGTCACGTCTATCTGGCGGTAGTTTACCCCTTTTTTGGTCCAGACGGTCAACTATACGAACAAAGGTATCCTCTAAGGAATTTCAGTTCTCTAGAAGATTACTCTCAGGTATCATTTTAACCCTTTTTCAGGCCTGAAGGACTAAATTTACGAAAAAGGAACCCCCATGGAGTCCATAGTTAAGCTCTTTTCAGACTCTCTAAAATTGAAAAGATCATCGAGTGACCTTATTCTTTCACACTCGTTAAAATGGTTCAGAAGAACATTCCTGATGGAGTCCATAGTTAAGCTTTTTTCAGACTCCTTAAAAATGAAAAAATGGTCGAGTGATCTTGTCTTTATCACACTCGTTAAAATGGTTTTGAATAGATGTCTTGTCGGTGCTATTTTACCCCTTTTTAGAACTAACTAGACTACCTTCGAAAAAGGTACCCCATCGGAGTCTTCTTTTACATTTTTCTAGACTCTCTAAATATGAAAAACCATCGATCTTACCTTCTCTGGGCTCTTTAAACTCACATGGAAGGATGTTACCATTGTGTGCCTTATTAATCCCATTTGCATACCCACGTCTTTGGCCTAATTCCGGCTCCATGTTGCTCTCAATTGAACCATATGAAGCATGGCTTATACGCAAGCCCTATAGCACTTTGCCTCTGTGTCTTGACACCTTTGGCCCCTGGAGGATTTTTCCCAAGTGTCCTTACTTTGAACATCAGTCTTGTCCCTGCGCCTCAAACTTGTATGTTTGCAACACTCATTCCTCCTTTGTAATGTAACATTCTTTTATTCTTTTTCCAAAATTATTGAAAAAGACAAAAACAAAAATCAAATATACCCCAAAAAGAGGAAAGGAAAAGTATTTTCTTTATTGGCAGCATAATGAGTCACCCTTGGATAAATGTTAGGGCCCTAACCCGCACATAGGTAGATCAATATATTCATATGTAATAAAGGTCAATATTAATAAGGCCTTTGAATAAAATAGAATAAGGTGGATGTAAGAAGACCTAATAGAAGCTTCCGCTTCTAGAAGGATCTTCCTCTAAATGCATCTCTTGATAGACATATTTAGTATAAATAAGGGTCGAGGGTATGAAAACCCTAGCTTGGAGATTATTGTAACAGAGCGCTGCTCGACTAGAGGTTGCCCCCTCGAAGAGGCCCATAAACATTGATTTCTGAATCAAAGTGTTATTTATGTTGTTGTTCTTATATCATTTATGTGTTATAGTGGAGATTATGTTGGTTATATTACTGTTATTCTGCCATTTCTAGCATTGTATTTATGTTCTGGATACTTTTTATATCTTGTATCTTGAAAGTGGCATCAGAGCACTATCCTTGGCAAAAATTGTGGGAATTTTTTTTTCAAGGTAGAGATGTATTCTGGCGTTTTTAAGCTACAGAGATCTGTCATTACATGCATAAACCCGCAGTTGAGGGATTCATACACGCAGGAAATACAAGTGGTTCTTAAGCGCACATTTGTTGGCCACCCTTGTAACCCCTATTGGAACCCCTTCAAGTGGTAGCGCATCAGACAACACATGTGTATGGATCGTCCTAGATTTCCTAAATCCCTCTGTAGATAAACCTATCGGCCGTCGGACTGCTATAGTGTCACCGAGAACAACACTCGAGAAGATACTCTCTAGTACCTGGGTAGTTGGGTAGTACGGCTAAGGGTACGGTCTATCCTCCCTCGTTAGTGCCCTGAGATATTGGGCCGAGTACTATTGTTGGACCCCGCATGTATATCGGAGAACTATAGCACCGGGAAAACCCTTATCTATAGAACCCTTGAATAACTAACCCTTGGGGGACATAAACATAAACAAATTAAAACAGACAAGATCTATTATCGCGCAACTGTGTTCGGGTTGCCAAGTAAATACACATTTCTTTCTGGCTAAGCATTTGGGGATTTCATCACTCCAGTATTCTTCAGACCAGAGTATAACTCTGCAGGTGTAAAAAAAAAAGTTTGGAAATTTTTTCACCATTATTTGAGACCTATTCCATTGGATTCATCTCTTCACCCTTATCACATTCATCCATATCATTTTTCAGAAAAAAAATTTACCCCGCCTACCCCTTTTCAGCTCACCCATCCTCATGGCCCATACCCATATCCAAGATCTAGAAGCTCGCTTCAACACCTTGCAATCTAGTTTCCTCGAGACCCAAAAAGAAGTGGAACAACTCAATCCTACTGTTGCCTCCATCGATTAATCCATCAATACAACCATAAATACAACCATGCAGTCCTCAATGGAGGAAGTAAAACAAGAGCTGACCACCCAGCTTGAATCTATATTTTCATCCCTCTGCACCAAAATGAAGATCCCTACAGATGACCCTTTCTCTGAAGCACCTCCAAATACTGAAGGTGAACATTCCTCCCATTCCCATACCTTTCAGCCCCATCACTTTCAACATGACCTACGCCTTCTGAGGGTGGATGTGACCAAATTTGATGGCTTGGACCCCACTAGTTGGGTAACCCAAATGGAACATTATTTCTCTTTATACAACATTACAGATGACTTGGCCAAACTCCGGTATGGTGTTCTCCATCTAGATCAAGAACGTTGGAAATGGTGGCAATGGAGAAAAACTTCCCTTCAAGGGTATATTGCTTGGACCCAATTTGTGGCTGAGCTTTATGAACACTTTAACACGGACACCAACCATTTGGGTCGTTTGACAAAGTTGAAACAATCATGAATAGTAGAAGACTTCATAGCTGCCTTTGAGCGCCTGACTTTTCGAACAGAGGGCATGACCGATGCTTTCTTTCAAGAGTGTTTTATCAGTGGCCTCAAAGAGGATATTTGGGCCCATGTCCTCATGGCTTAACCCTCGAGTTGGGTGGAGGCTACTAAAAGAGATAAAGAAGCACAACAGGTTGTATCCTCTCAAAATCGAAAATCCTCCTTTATCCCTCGCCCTAAGCCCGTAACTCCCACTACTCCCTCCACCCCATTAAAGATCCAAAAATTGACCAGGGCTGAAATGGTTGAACGCCAACTCAAAGGCCTTTGTTATAATTGTGATGACAAATATTTCCCGGGCCACAAGTGTAAGGAACAAAAGCTTTTTATGGCCATCTCTAAGGATATTTTGGAAGAGGATGTTGAAACTACCCTTGTGTTTGAGTCACCTGAAATCACTGACATAACCCCTCCCTCAGACCCACCCGAAGTAGAACCTCTCATTTCCCTCAATGCTCTCACTAGCTTCTCCACTCCCCAAACCCTCAAGTTAATCGATTAAATCAAGCATCAGAAGGTCATCATTATGGTTGATAGTGGAAGCACCCATAATTTTATTCATCGTTGCATTGCCCAAGAAACTCATTGCTACATCCATGATGTCAACAATTTCCAAATCATGATTGCCAATGGTGGTTCCATGAAATGTGGAGGGCACTGTGAAAATGTGTGTCTCCAAATCGATGACTACCACCTAAAATCCCATATGTTTGCTATCGACATGGGTGGTTGTGACATTGTGTTGGGTGCAGACTGGCTAAGAACTTTGGGTCCCATTTTCATGGATTTTTAAATTCCAAGGCATCACTGTTGGTTTACCTAAGGTCATTAGTTCCCATTGCATGGAAAATCTGCTCAAAAAAGGTCATTCTGGTGTCATTTCCCAACTCCATGCCATACAAGAAACAGAGATACCCCCGGTGCTGCATGACCTCCAAGCCCTCCTTTCTAAACATCAAATGGTATTTTCCACTCCCCAAGGACTCCCTCCTTCCCACAGTATGCATGATCATTCCATTCCCCTTGTACTTGGAAGCCTTCCGCCCAATATCCGTCCATATCGCCACCCCTTTTCACAAAAAAATGAAATTGAGAAAATGGTCCAGGAACTCCTTAATGCAGGCGTTATCCACCCTAGTACGAGCCCTTACTCTTCTCCTTTATTCATGGTCCTGAAGAAAGAATGTTCTTGGAGAATGTGTCCTGACTTCTGTGCCCTCAACAAACTGACCATTAAAGACAAATTTCCCATTCCTATCATTGATGACCTCCTGGATGGATTAAGTGGCACCCAATTCTTTACTAAACATGATCTTCGCTCGAGTTATCACCAGATACATATGAAAGAGGCAAACATTCCCAAGACAGCCTTTCGAACTCATGAGGGCCACTATGAGCTTTTGGTCATGCCCTTTGGCTTGTGTAATGCCCTCTACACCTTCCAAATCCTCATGAATCATGTCTTCCATCCCTTTCTCTATCATTTTGTCTTAGTTTTCTTTGATGATATCCTCATCTATAGAAAAACCTGGACAGACTATCTTACTCATGTGAATCAAGTTCTCCATCTACTCTCTCAGCACCAGCTTTTCCTGAAATAGTCTAAATGTGCTTTTGGTGCCTCAGAAGTAGAATACTTGGGTCATATGGTTGGCAAGGAGGGAGTTAGGGTGGATCTAAAAAATATTGATTCTATGCAAGACTGGCCACACCCAAAGACTCCCAAAATCTTGCGTGGATTTCTGGGCTTAACAGGGTATTATCGCAAGTTTGTTAAGAACTACGGAAAGCTTGCAGCACCTCACACTACTCTCCTCAAAAATAACTCTTTCACTTGGACTCCAGCCGTTGCTCAAGCTTTTCAAACCTTGAAGACAACCATGTGCACCACTCTGATTCTGGCCCTTCCTAATTTCACAAAGACCTTTGTGTTGGAATGTGATGCTCAAGGAAAGGAATCGGTGCTATCCTTATGCAAGAGGGTCGACCTTTGGCCTTCACCAATAAGCAACTATCTGAAAGGAATATGGGCAAACCCATTTATGAAAAAGAAATATTGGCTATTCTGCATGTCATTAATCTGTGGTGCCCTTATCTATTAGGGAAATGCTTTCAAATTAAGACCGACCATCAAAGCCTCAAGTACTTTCTAGAACAACGCATTTCCTCCTCGGAGCAACAAAAATGGGTGACTAAGATCTTTGGATATGATTATGAGATCATTTACAAGAAGGGAAAAGACAATGTAGTGGTGGATGCACTGTCTCGAAAATATGAAGAAGAAGGATCCCTTTTTTCTCTTTCCTTCATTGTACCTGATTGGCTCCAAGCTGTGCGCCAGGAATGGCTACAAGATCTCAAAAGTTTGCTTTTGATCCAGCAATTGCAGACCAATGATCTGGCTCCCCCAGGGTACTCTTGGCTCTAGGATGAGCTTTGATACAAAGTTCATTTGTATTTAAGTAAACAATCAAAGCTTAAATCCACAGTACTTTCTGAGCTTCATGCTACACCCATAGCGGGGCACTCAGGGTTCACCAAAACCTATGACAGGGTCAAACATTCTTTTTTTTGGGATGGTATGAAACAGGACATCCATAATTTTGTCGTTGAATGTGAGGTGTATCAATGCAACAAGGGAGAAATAGTCAAATCTCCAGGCACACTACAACCGCTTCCGATTCCATCTTTTATTTGGAAGGATATCTCTATGGAATTTATTACCGGAGTACCCAAATTAGGGAATAAATCAGTCATAATGGTAGTTGTGGATCGCCTTTCCAAGTATTCTCATTTATGTGCTCTTCAACACCCATTTACTGCACCCAGGGTGGCTCAAATTTTCATGGACCAGGTCTTCAATCTTCATGGCATGCCTCACTCTATTGTTTCTGATCGTGACCCAACTTTCACAAGCAATTTTTGGCAAGAACTATTTAAGCTACAGGGCACCCAATTGCATCTCAGCACAACTTATCATCCCCAGACTGATGGTCAAATGAAAGTTGTCAACAAGTGTTTGGAAACATATCTGAGGTGTTTTGCCTCTGAAAAACAACATCAGTGGGCTCAATGTTTACCCCTAGCTTAATGGTGGTACACCACTTCCTACCATACAGCTACACGCATGAATCCTTTTGAAGCAATATATGGATAGAAGCCACCTTCAGTTCTCTCATACTTACTGGGTACCTTGAAGGTCCAGTTGGTTGACCAAACACTGACAGTTCGAGAGGATATTCTTTGTACCCTTAAAGAGAACTTGGTCATGGCACAAAATCGCATGAAGCAACAAGCAGATCAAGGTCACTCTGAACGTCAATTTGTAGAAGGGGATCAAGTGTTTCTGTGACTGCAACCATACAAGCAAACTTCCCTCAAGGGTGAGCATTGTCAGAAGCTAGCGCCCAAATTTTATGGTCCTTATACAGTTCTCAAGTGTGTGGGACAAGTTGCCTATCAATTAGGTCTACCCAGTCAGTCGAAGCTACATCCTATTTTTCATGTTTCATGCTTAAAGAAGGTGATTGGAACTAGGTGCCAAATTCAAACCAACCTTCCAGAGTTAGTTGAAGAAGGATCCATTTGGCTACAGCCAGAAGTAGTTTTGGACCAGCGTGAGCGTTGCCTGCATCAGAGAACCATCAAGGAAGTGCTAGTCTAGTGGAAATATATGACTCTAGAAGATGCCACTTGGGAACCAACTACCATTCTACAACAGTTTCCACATCTCAAGCCTTGAGGACACGGCTATTTTTAAGGGGGTGGACATGTTAGGGTCCTAACCCGCACATAGGTAGATCAATATATTCAGATGTAATAAAGGTCAATGTTAATAAGGCCTTTCAATAAAATATAATAAGCCGAATGTAAGAAGACCTAATAGAAGCTTCCACTTCTGGAAGGATCTTCCTCTAGATGCTTCTCTTGATAGACATATTTAGTATAAATAAATGAAAACCCTAGCTTGGAGATTATTGTAACAGAGCGTTTCTCGACTGGAGGTTTCCCCCTCGAAGAGGCCCATGAACATTGCTTTCTGAATCGAAGTGTTATTTCTATTGTTGTTCTTATATCATTTATGTGTTATAGTGGAGATTATGCTGGTTATATTACTATTATTCTGCCATTTCTAGCATTTTATTTATGTTCTACATACTTTTTATATCTGGTATCTTGCAATAAAGCACATCTGTCTGTTTGTTCGTCAAAATTTGGGATTTAATATGACCTTAGGAAGTTGTTCTCACTACATAAAGTTGTTTCCTCCTCTGTTTCATTATTCTTCCAAACATATGGAGAGTTTGCATTGCCTCCTGCCTTGTAAACTTATGTTAATGCCATGATACCTGAGTCTCGTCATTTGTCGTGCTATTGTCCAAGGGAATTTTTTACCAAGCCTGAGTCGGCCCCTCTGCAAATTGTCTCTTGCCCTCATGCCCATCCATCCTAAACGTCCAATCAAGTCTTTTTTCGAAATCAATGAAGCCTTCAGTCTGATCATCAAGATTCTCTAGCCCATGACCAACGAGTCATCAAAGACCTCTGGGTAGTGAAGTCGTACACTCATATTACACTCCTACTCAAGTTTTGAAGATTTTGAAGTTGTTGCTTGAGCTTTGAAGACCTCATCTCCAGCCATCATACCTTGTCAACTTCTAGAAGATGGATACTCTACACGTATATCTTTTTGATTTCAAGATGTAGCTCCACTGTGTATTGCTCACGGCTACACTTTATATAGTTATATGACATGGATCTACAGTGTATTTGATTGGTAGCCATGATTTTATTTTATACCCAGCATGGGTATGCCCGTCTCGGTGAGACAATTATTATTTTGCAGACGACACCTCCTGATTTATGGTCCCTGGGCTCACTTGTTCAGCACATCAGTGAATATTGTGAATGTATTTCGGCCATCATATGCTCTTCTAACCTCAAACATTAGGGGGCATCTGTTATAGCCCTAATTTTCACCAGACATGCTTACCTAGCATCAGGCCATCTCAGATTTCTTCTTTGCCAAGACATTGTTGAACAACTCTTCTTAAAAAACCCTTTTATAAAGGCCCACATTCCATTCCCCATTACTACACACATGTACACTCTAACTGACCCAAGACAACCTGCGTGTACCTACAAAAGCATGAAAAAAGGAAAGTTGTTTACAGAACACACAGCTTTGGGTAAGTTAACTAAACCTTTCGGCCATGCATGGTTGGAAATTCGACCAAATACCTAGCTTCTTCTAGCCTATAAAAGAAAGGTTAGGGGTCCCATTTGGAAGAGGAGAATCATAGTAAAGAAACTATACCCGATTGTGCATTCCCTTTGTCCCAACCTTTAGCCATCCTTGTGCAAAGAGAAATATAGAGCAAAGAAGTTGGAGGACAGTTGAAGAGGAGAACAAGACCAGGTTCATGGAGTAGTGGTTAGCTTCATCATTGTAAGTTGATTTATTGAAGTTAATAATAAAGAAGTACTTTTCCCATCCCACCATATGAGGTTTTCATGGTTTATTGCATACATGTTGATTGAATCTCTAACCCATTAATCTGTAGGTCAAATGCATGTGGAGTTCTTTGTTTGTCTTGTGTGAATGTAGGTCAGCCTTGGGAGGAGAGCTGCAGTCAAAGAGTGATCAAGCACAAAGAAGGATCGATGTAAAATGCCAGAAATAAGGTATGCTCACTTGATCTTCTTAACTACATATTTTCTTAAGAATAATGGGGATTAGGTCTGGGATGATGGTAGAAAGTAGGAATATTTAGGTCTTTTCTACATGCATGATAAAACCCTAAGTGCTAGTCCGTAGAGGGATTTCCCACTCACAACAATATCTATAGTGGAATAGAAAGGTGAAAAGGGAAAAGGTTGGAAACTCTCATCACAAAAATCCTGCTCTAAGATAATCATGTCCTTACCCCCATCAAAGTTAGAGAAAAGTGGCGTTTGAAACTCTTCTTCATAGAATAAATCCAAGTGATCAAAATCATATGTATGAAATCCATAAGGATACGATCAAAAATCATCATGAGAATGTGTCACTAAGTCATCCTTGGGTGGTTGGAACAAATATGTAATAATGTCATCACAATCACATATGGTTGTTGTAAATGAAACAATTGAAAATGAGCTTCAATGTTGTAAATGGGATCTCCATCATGACAAATTACATCCCATTTATGTCTCTCAACATGTATAAACTCACTGATATTATCAATCACGTCGTCACCTTTATTATAACATGAAGAGTCTAGTGCATACAAGGGTTCCACTAGCACATCTCACTTTATAAATCTTGGAATAGAGCATCATCAAAGTCTTCGAAAGGAATGTAACTTACCACTTTATTTTCTTCATGTGTGGGAGGGACGAAAGCTTGCATGACTTCATCAAATGGAGGAGAAAATACTGGGGATTTGTTTTCATTAGGAATTTCTTCATGAATCAAGTCTTCAACATGTTTTGTTTCATCTAAGTGTTCATCTTCAGTACATTCATGAGGTAACTCATCTTATTATTGGTAATCTTCCTCATGAATCACCTCTTCAAGCTCTCATTTTTCTATCGAGTCTTTTTTTTCTTCAATATAATTATGAGGTGATTCTTGCTCCTTTTTAAGGGGTTGGTAACCCTCTTCACATGCTTATTCCAAGCCATGCTCAAGACATGGAGGTTTTGTAATAAATTATTCATCGCTTTCTTGTTTGTTTGGAGGGGAAACTTCATCAAGGTTTTCATATTCTGAATCGTCCCATTCTTCTCCCTCTACATTCAACTCCAATATCTTGGATAACACCCAAGGTTGGTCATATTTATCTCGTATGCTAGCACATAATGTTGTTACTCGGAAATATGACTTAGCGAGCTCTTCTTCTGCTAAGACTTCGAAACATTGTACATACTTCTGTAGTTTGAGGTCATGTTCTTCTCGTCTTATTTCACAAAGCTTAATTAGAAATCATACATATTTGCAATGATCGACTAGTTACTTGCATATCTTCTTATCTTCTCTGACACTTTCCCTCAATCTTTGGGAGAAGTCTTCACATTGTTTTGGTTCTTCATCCTCAACAAGTAGAGAAATCATCAATGTATTTTCTTTATGAGGATGAATACCCCCAATGGATTTCTCTTCGCAAGCATGGTGTTATTCCCTAAGGTTTCTTATAAAAATATCCAGGAATAAATTTTATTTTTTAAGGGATACTGTGAGTTCTTGAAGAGTGTCCTCATAGGTCTAAGATTGTGAGTTCCTGTACTCAAGAAATTTTCTAACGAGATCTATGAGAGAAGATATGGTTTTTTGTTTGCAACTGTCTTTGATCCAATCATGTACCTCAAATAATAGGGATACCACAAAGCGTTGTATATGTACATTTTTATGTTCCCCCATCCATCGTATGTATTTCAACAAATCTACAACATGAGTGACAATCGATCCTTTGTATCTTGGAAATTTATCGAACCATCCTTCCTTATACCTGTTTGGGTATCCAGGGATGCTTTGAAAATCAATAAAGAGGAACCATTCATGGAAATCCATAACTCCATCACTTGGGAAACAAATAGCTAAAATGTATCAGTGGAGTTTCCAAATGATCTCTTTAGTATCATCAAAGGAAGGTGAGGGAATCACCCTCAATGGATCACTAGGTAAAATTGTAAGATAAGGGCTTCAGGGAAATTTTACCAAAGATATGTCATTGAGGATAATGAATCAATCCTCCCCGACAACAATGCCAAAATGTTATCGTAGGATTTGTACTTGTGCAAATCCCGACACAAATCCCCCAAATTTTTTGTAACTATGGAATATCCTACCATTGTCACCATAGTAAGAGGTCCACCACAAGAGAGGCCTCCCTGGTGGCCTAAAGGAATCAAAGTAGCAAGTATAGTGGCAAAACCTACCTCCCCCTCTCTTGATCACCTAAATATTGGTCTAGGTCAAAGTAGTAGAAGAGATATGAAGTTGTTTGAGTACATGCCTAAAACAATAACACTTTGTATCATATATATAATTATTTCCAAGACCAAACATGCAATTAATACCTATTTAAGACACTAGACAATATAAATTGCATTGGTTGTTATAAAATTGCAGCAATGAACAATGATTACAATAGCAGTAAAAGATTTATAACAACAACAATTATTAAGTTTCAGAATCGAAACAATTGACAATGAAAACTCAACGTACATCCACTAGAATAATATACAATTGTTAGATGCAATTTTTGAATATGTTAGGCTACCTTTGCAAGAGTGTATGAAATAAATTAAAGTGTTTAATATCCCTTGGCCGAAACCAAATGTAAATATAATCCAAGTATATTTAAGCTAGTGAGTTGTTTAGACATTATTTTTGTAATACACCTTTCATGGCAAAGAGCGTGCATATATTGCGCAGTAAAGGGATGTAATGTGCACATTTTTTAATACAGCGCGCAGTAACTAAAGAGTGTGCAACCTTAAAGATAGAGGATATAGTGCGCAGTAACAAAAGAGCGCGCAACCTTGAGGTCAGTGGATACTGCGCAAAATAACTAAAGTGTGCGCAATATTAAGGTCAGTGAACCTTTGTGTATATAATATGAATTATAGGCTAGTGAGCCAGTATTATAAGCTGAAATTCTTATGTCTTGGAATTAGGCCAGTGTGCCTAGATGTTAAAGGCTAGAGCGTCTATTTTGTATATATCTCATGATTAATATAAAAATACATTGTTGCACGCAGACCAACCACGATAAAAGAGAAGGGGGACTAGATTCCACCAAATAGGGAAAGGGAGGGCCTAAAGTTAAGAACATGGCTAAGATAGAGAGCTTAAAGCTGAAAAGAAATATTATATTAATATTTCTTAAAAACATAAATCACGGATAATTAAATTATCCTAAGTCTTAAAGTAGGGGACAAGTGTATCAGAGTAACTTCCAACATGACAAGTGTCAAGTTGGAGACATGCATACTTATTTCCGAGACTTAATTCCTTTGGGGAGGATGGACCATTGTGAAAGGGGGATTGACCATTGTGAAAGAGGGGGGGGGCATTATGAAAGGGGATTGACCATTGTGAAAGGGGGGATCTTACCATTTTCTTTCTAAAACCAGAGAACCAGTATCCATGATACTTTTCGGCAATCCTTGAGCTACCTCGTATCTTCCTACCATCGTACCCAGACCAGATTGATATCCATTCATGTTGGTGTACCTGTCATCTTGGGAGTGAGAGTGAAGAGACGGGTTGTCCGGCCCGTGAGCAATTCTTTGAGTGAGGAAATTGCTGAGGATCGATTTCCTAAAGGTGATAAACTACAACTACAGTGCTCTGAGACTTACGGTCTGGCCTGTTGTTGAAGCCCTGGAAGGGAAGTGGGGAAGACGAAGGACTATTGAGTAAAGAAGGGGCACACTTCCTTGGGTGGGACAGGCATGTGGGGAAGGAGAGGTTGTAGGCTGTGGTTGGGAATTGCTCAGGATCAATTTCCTGAAGGTGATAAACTGCGACTACAGTGCTCTGAGACTTCTGGTCCGACCTATTGTTGAAGCCCTAGAAGGGAAGTGGGGCAGTTGAAGGACTATTGAGCAGAGAAGGGGCACACTTCTTTGGGTGGGACAGGCATGTGGGGAAGGAGAGGTTGTAGGCTATGGTTGAGTGAACACCTGAAGGGAAGTCTTTCCGGTTGACCGTGAACCTTTAGCTAAGTTAGGAATCCCTTTCCTAGGTGGAGTCTAGTCTCAGCTCAGGGGTGACTCACTGTTGAGAGTGACGAACAATGTAGTCTAAGGTTGGGAGGTTCATGGACGGTTTTCACGCAATTGGTGACATTCTTACCAAGTTAAGTATTGGTTATGTGTTGAATTCCATGCTGCATTCTCATTTATGTATTATTTATGGGTTTTATTGCTTGTGTGAGCATAATTGTCTATATGTTTAAGGATATACCCTATATACGTTGCATGATTGTATTCACTGTTAAATCAATTTGAAAATCGTCTAATTACATAAAACAATTGTTTTTTTATCTTTTATATGTGAAGCTTTCGCTAAAGCATTGTATGTATATGTTTAATTGCATGTAGTTCAGTATGTATGTATGCATGTGTGTGTATATGCGTAATTAGAGAGACTTTTCTTTCGAAAAGTTATGTGACGTCCCTTGGTTGAATATTGGGTGTTACATTATGTCGTCAGAACTAAGCTAAGTGTCTGAGTAAGTGACATACCCCGGTCAGTGGGTGGACGGGGTGTGTTACAAAGTGTTATCTGGTGGTTGTAGAAAACTCTATTAACAACAACAAGTTATTGGACAAGTTTGCAAGTGTTAGTGTTAGTAAAGTTAGTAAAGATCTTAAGAGAGTTGAAAGGAAGCGTATGTTGATCAATTTCATCGCAAGAGAGCTTTAAAAAAAAAACCTTTAAGGGTTATGGAGACTTATAACAACAAATGAAACTAATCTTGGGTGATAGCCTACTTGAAACCAAGAGGCGAGATTCAAACTCTAAGGTGCTAGCACATTAGGGCCTTAGGGTTTGAATCTTGAGGAGAAGGATTTCTAGGGTGCAAGCACATTTGTGCCCTAGAAACCTTTTCTCCCTTCTTGTAGCTTCAACTAGGTCAAAATCAAAAGTCTAGGGCTAAAATCCTAAAGTGCTAATACTTTAGGGATTTAGGAGTCTAACCCTAGCAAGGATTCCATCACAAATTGTGGATAATATTAACCTTGTGAGAGGAGGAATAACTTATGCTCCTCTCTTAGGGTTTCGCTGAGCAAGATGCATATCATGAAAAAGTAAATTTACCATGAAACATTAATAACATAAGAATGAAATTGCATAAAATTCACCTACTTCACCAAGAAACCATGAGATAACACCCTAATTGTAGAAAATTCCCTCCAAAATCAGAAAAGATCATCCAAAATTGACCTCCCAAACATATCATATGAGTGTAGAAGAGCTAGATAACCGAATAGGGAGAAAATATCAGAAGTTCTCTCTCAGAAAGGTGAGGAAAATGTCCTCATAAAATGAAATGTGAGGGTGGACTATTTATATGAGGCTACCATAATACAATTTGTCCACATAATTTGTCAATGACATAAAACAAGTGGGGTCGGCCCCTTAATTTTCCTCTAATAAAATTCCAAAATACAAAATACATAAATAAAACCCTAAAAGGGTGATGTCATGCCATCGAAGGGTGACATACTGCTCAAATGTGAGACGTCAAGGATAAAGGAGTGAAACGTTAGGCCTCCAAAGGCCATGTGGCATACTCCAATATGCAAGGGTGTGAAGCAAGGTGTCCTCTCACCCAAATCAATGTCAAATCATCTCTGAAACCACAAAATCCATCAGACCCTAGTGCTAAAAGGTAACGTCAAGGATAGAGGGTGACGTCATAGGCCTCCAAATGTAAGAAGAGTGAAATATCATCCCCAAGTGATGCCAAGTTACCTCCAAAGACAATTTCCTCTATCCTCTATGCACAACAGCTCTAAGATGCTCTACCCAACCTTTGGGCTACTAGCCCATATGAGTGGCATAATGACCATTATTGCTTGAACCAAACCCATATGTCCATTGTCTAAGGCCCTGAGAATGTGAGTTTCATTGTCTAAGGATGGTGAGTCACTGGATGACCCACTGCTCTCCATCACACATGTCAAAGTCCTATAATAAATGCACAACCCAAGACGTCACTCAAAGAACCATGTCAGGGCCATTCAAAACAAAACAAAATATAAGAAGAGGTAAACCAAAGTTCATAAGAAATATTGATCCTTAAAACATATAAATTAATTTGCAACTTAATACATAAGCCATGTAAGATAATTCACCTCAGTATCCCCTTCAAGCATCACACTGGATAGGATCCCATGTGAATTACCAAGTTAAAGTATGGGAGGGACTTCATCCAACCCTATTAGGTGTGCCACCTAGACAGGAAATAAAATAACCCAAGTAGAAGGGATAGGTATTGAGAGTGACAAGGGAAAGTAAAAACCCACCAAGAGTAAGTGTGAAAGTGCTATGGTTTAGGGCTTACTTCATGGCTTATGGTATCCATTTCTATGAGTGCCTTTGCAGAGAGAGCCCTTTCTTTCTTGGGATACCCTTTATTTGGTACCTTTTGCATTATGAACCCCTTATTTTCCTTTTGATACCCAGTTATCATTTGCATGTCCCCTTTATAAGGTTTCAATCTTCATTCCTTTACTTTTTATTGGGAAGTAGTCCTTTATGATTGGTAAATTATTTCGCATCCATATAGGGGCATTTACCATTAGAGGGGGTAGATCTAAATTTGGACTGAGGATTTTATGGTGGCCTTTATAATTTAGCAAAAATGTATACATAGACTAGTTGCATGAACCTCTGGTCCTTTATCCCCTTCTTCTCATGAGAGAGTGGACCATAGTTGAATTTTAGGATGTGTGAAAGGATTTAATATGGAAGGTGTTAAGTATGATCAGGAGCAAAGCGTTACCCTAGGGAGCCCCCCCCCCCCGATATTATCCCTTTTCCCTGGGCAGTGAAAACATAGGACTAGGGCACGAAAGCTGACCACCAAGGTGAAACAAGCCAATTGATACAATTTCCTGAAGAAATGATCCATTATTTGATTTCAACTAAATGTATTCATCAACATGATTGATAAATTAAGAACAACACTTTGCATGAAAGAAGGACTAACATATCTCATGATGACAATGGTTTTACCATCTCCCATACACTAGGTTGCTTGGATGTGATGAGCCTTGGTTGATCCAACTGGGAGGAAAATGAGGGGGGGTTTTGGGCTTCCATCTATGGACATGTTGATCATCATCATCATGTTTTATATCATGTTCTCTATTGCGAGCTTCAAGAAATGATATCCTCCAATTACCCCTAGGCATGGGGGGGTAACAAAACCAATAATAAACAAAAAATTATTCAACTCAAGAACATCACTCAATGGAATTCAGAAGGAAAAGGAACCCAATCCTTTCATAGGATAAGTAACATCATCACCAAACTCCACATTCATTCTTCCCTCTGTCTCTTGAATCTTATGGAAGAGTTTCCTATCATAAGTCATATGTCTTGATGCCCTACTATCCACATACCATCATATACTTGACATAGTGTTGAAATATAAACAAGATACCATGGAGGAGGCATCTCAATCTAATATGTTAACTCATCCACTCTTGCTACATTACCTACACTCCCTATAACTTGTTTCTAATGTTTGGCCTTCCCTTTCTTTTTCTCCGAGAATTGGTTGACATAATGTCCATTTTGATGACACCTAAAATGTTTCATATTACTCAAATCCTTATTACCTTGGCCTAATTATTCCTTCTTACCCTTCTTGTGTCCTTTCTTGTTTCCCTTCCTTATCCTCCCATTGAGGGATAGGTATTCTACTTCTCTTTACTTCACTAAACAATATTTCAACCTTCTCTCTTCCTACAAATTCACTCTAAATCTTATTAAAGGTTAGTAAATTTTCATGAGCACAAACAACTTGGACAAGGGTTTCTAAGATGAAGAAAAACCATTCATTAAGGAACTAGGCACCAACTTTTCATCCTCCATTGTTGTCCCTGTGGAAGCCCATTGATATTTCAACTATGTGATCCTAGCCAAGTAGCTAACCACTATATTTGTGTTCCTCATGTCGATCACGGAAAGATTTTTAATTAAGAGCATCTTCCTAAAAACAATTCCATTATGGTATAATGAAACTAAAGCATCATACATCTCCCTGCTAGTATTCTTCTCTATAATGTGATTGATCAAATGGTCCTTCAATAAATCAAGAATGATTCTCTTTTTCTTGGCCTCCTTATTATGCATGACCGATAATCAATAGATGTAGCTATCACATTCTCAATATGCTCCCAAATATTGACATCTTCCAATAGTATTTGCCAGCCTACACTTCCAAGAAGCAGTGTCCAACAAGTCAATTCTCTAAGACCGAGAGTAGTCATCTATACAAATCTAAATTAACCTCAAAGAAAAATCAACAACAATTCAACTAGGATACCTTTATAGGGTTCAATGGCTTCTTCCAAAGCACACTAGGGTTTCATGCCCAACAACCTATAATAGGTCAGGAATCCCTCACAAAGTACAGAAAAATGTAAACACCCAAATCCTTCACCAAGAGAGAAATTTCAATGAAATCAACTCTAATGCCATGTGGAAATTTTGAGAATTGGCTCTAAATGCAAATTCAAAAATTTCACATCCACCTTGAGGTTCCCTGGATTTATTTTCAATGAATTTTCAGCCTTAGGGATAAATATGAAATATAAATTACAATGATATATATTTCACTTCTATCCAAGAAAATACACAATGCAACCCAAGAAAATAAACAACAAATAGTTGTACTTCAAGAGAAATATGTTTCTAGCACTTAGGGCACAAATCCAAACATATAACATATTTGAAAATTACTTAGTTACAACAAATTTATTACGGCCATAAATCTTCCCACTTAGCTTCTATATGTTTGTTAAATCACTACAAAATCAACTAGTTGTTCATGATAAATTTGTTGATATTATGGTAGTTGTGGGAGGTATTTACCTCCACGTGTAAACCTGGTGAGAATAGAATATTTTGGGAAGTAAGAAGAAACCCTAATTGATTGGTTAATAACCCTAGAAGAAAAGTCGGCTCAAGAGAATGACTTGTATTAGGTTATTAGCCTCCAAGAGAAGAAGTCGACTAAAGGAAATGTTATATACTAAAGAATTAGTACCTAGAATGAGAAGTTGGCCCAGACAGTCTGTCAGAAATACTATAAATACAAGAGGCCATTCTTCATTATGGCCAGTATTCTCAGAACTGCAGAAGAAACACTTGTGTGCACTGCAGTTGGCTAGTTTGTGCACAAGTTTGGAGGAGAGTTGTTGTTGCAGCTGCTGCAACTAGCAGATTTTAGTTTTGGCTTGGACTCTCTCTTGGTTATGGTTTGGACTCTTTGATCAACTCTTGTTACTCTTTCTTGGTGCGCTATCCTTGGAGAAAGGTGCACCACCTTTGTTTTTCTATCTAGCCTAGGGTTTGCGTCTGGAATGATTCTCTATCAAGGTTAAGGTGCTCGGGGGTGGCTTCGGTCTGTGGTTGGGTGACAATAGTGATATTGTCTATGGTTAAATGAGAAAATACATTATATTCTAATAGTTTATGGGCCCACACTATCTTTGGACATTCTAACCGCTGGAAGATAGATTGGAAGGATTTTCTCAGTTGCAGTTGCAGTTGCAACTAGTCTTTATTGTAGCAACGAAACCCTAACCCTCTCATTGAGGCACCTTAAGTGAAGGGATTGACCTAATTTATGGAAAGACTAGTGTGCCCTAGCCTAGCGCATCTCCTAGTACTCTTAGCAATATAAGACGTCAAGTTTGATTTTTTGGTTAAATCTAGGGTTGACCGAGTCAAAGAAGCCATGACTTACTCTATGAAGTCGGAAAAAAAGTTAGAAGGGGCTTCTAACTTCATATCATGGAAGACAAGGATTGATCTCATCCTTACCAAGAATAAAGTGTTGGATATCGTGAAAGGAAATATTGTGGAACCGGAGTTTGAAGAAGGAAAAGAGAAGGAACCGCAGAACATTGCAGTTATGCAGAAGTTAAAAGACAATGAAATCAATTCCATGAGTATCATAGTGAATTCTATAAAATACCACTTGATACCCTACATCTCCCATCTTGATTCATCTAAGAATACGTATGATGCCCTAACAAACCTCTTCTCAGTCAAAAACATTGGACAAGTAATGAGTCTGAAGAATGAGCTCGAGGACATGAAGATGAGTGATGTTGACAGCATAACATCATAGTTTGTGAGGATCTCTCAGTTAAGAGATCAACTACAAAATATTGAAGAGATTATCTTAGAGAAGGAACTAGTAAATATAGTACTCAATGGTCTTCCCAAGACATGGGATGCATTTGCCGTAAGCATGAACACAATGAAAGAGTATCCTACATTTGAATAACTTTGGACTTTTTTTGCATAAGAAGAATCAAGGATCAGTGCAAAAGAGAAACCCCAAAAGAAATATGATGATCAAGCCTTCACAACAAAGTTCAAGAATTTCAGGAATAAAAAGAAGTTTGGATTCAGGAAGAAACCAAATCAAGAGAAAGATATGTCAAGAATACAATGATTCAATTGTCGAAAGTATGGTAACTACAAGAATCATTGTCCCGAGTTAAAGAAAAGGAAGGAAACACACGAAGCATCAGCTGCCAAAGAAAGGGAGCCCTCAAAGAAAGCCAAGCAGGACAAAATAGACCTCTTCTTCTAAGACAAGGTAACAATACTCTTTATAGTTCTTGTACATACCATGTTTTCCATACATATATTGCATATCTATTTCTTAGAATATAATATTTTCAAAGAGAAACTACACCTATGGAATATCAACAAAATAAGGACTTGCTATCACAATGACTACAAGTCAGGAAATACACATGAAAGGATGAAGTACATCAACAACCCCTCATAACAACTCATGTGGAAGCTATTACATAAGTAACAACTGCAAGATAAGCTGAAATCAGAATCAATATTGAAGAAAACTAGAAGAAGTAAAGACAGAAAGAAGTCAGCAATCAAGAGGAAATTGGAAAATGATTTGTGACACTTTGCAGAAGGCAATAAGGATGTAGACGAAAGCATAGACTCTCCTAGATGGAGGGAGTCGATTATATATTTCCAAAAGAAGAGCATGCATTCATGCATGAAGCAAGGATTAGGAGGGAGATAATCCTAAATAATATGATCCATTGAAGATGATAAAGTATCTATCCATGATAGCAACCATGAAAAGCATCACGTGTTCAGTGTGACTTTAAAAGAATTCCTCTTTGAAAAGAATCCTTAAATTATCCCTGGTTGTCCATCCACATCCATGATCCTATGATGAAAGAAATAAGTTGGAATCTTTAGGGCATGGAATCTATATAAAAATCCATGGACCCAAGAGCTAAAGAGAAACATGAAAAAGAACATGAAGATTCTAAGAAAGAAATAAAAGCCAGAACAATCAATCATTGTATTGATAATAACAAGACTACGGGCTGATATGAACTCACTAAAAGAAATTAAGCAGAAGAAATGAAAGATGAGATGAAGAACAATGTATGGAAGACTCATGAATGTAATCGTTGTGAGATCCAGAACTAGATGTTCTCCCAAATGGAGGGAGAATACTATGTTGATTTCTTCTTCCAGTAAACCAGGCATACCTCTATATGAGCCATTATATCGTCCGCAATATCCATGGGATGGATTTTACATCAAATGAATGCAAAGACTGTTATCCAGAATAATTAAACAAAGAGAGTATGAAGAGAAACCTCAAGGATTTGAGGTATATCAGAAAGAGACCCTTGTATGCAAATGGAAGAAGACAACTTGGTGGAGAACCTCCAATGCACAGTAAAAGCGTGGTGAAAATTTTCTATAACAGAGATATTGTATAAGAATGGTTACTCAGAACTCCAGAATGATGGATTGCCAATCTATGACAAAATATCATGATAGAGGAAGTACCACTTGGATATGTTCCAGTCTGACCCTTGCCACGATGTTATGAGCTAGCAGGAAAAAAAAAAGTTGAATTCAACTATGATATATTGTAATGATCATAGCTATATGAATCCTCCAAAGAAAACTAGTGTTCCAGAAAGACTGAAGTACATTGATAACAAGCATTAAATTCTCTGTGATGAAGTCCAGAAAAGAGAAAGAGGTTCTCAAATATATATCTCCACAGATGAGTAGATACGAAGATATTTTGATAAAGCCTCTGTCCAAGATGACATAGTTTGCGTACTCAAGCTGGAGCTTATGGAGACGACTTTCTTATTGAAAAAGGAAGAGATGACTCCCAGGTTAGGAGGGAGCACTGATGTGTTATTCATTTATGGATAGTCATTATTCAATTCAAAAAATGGTCCAGGATGAGCAGTTCCTTTCCAGTTCAGAAAGTGGTTTGAGATTTCTGATGGACAGGCATTTTCCAATTCGGAAAATGGTCTAGATCGAATTGTCATTTTCATAATGAAAATGGTTCGATGGATTGTTGATTCACCATAGGTAGTGATTCCCCTTGTGACCGGTGTGGGGGAATGTTCTAGGACAGTCTCTCTTCTTGATGGTCAGTCTCAGTAGTGGTCAAGAATACTGGTCTACCTCACCGGAAAGTCATTCTTTCGAAGCTCACAGTTGTGAGAAGTTTCGAAGAATGGTCCTTTTTGGAGGTTGGTGTAGGATAGTCATTTCCATTGGAAATGGTTCGGATAGTCATTTTCTAGGGAAGATTCATTCTCTCCAGGTTTCACTTTGTTTAGTGTTGGAGGAATGGCCCAGATAGGTGAATGGTCCAGGTTCATCAATCAGGGACAAACATTCCCTAGGGCAGACTCATTCTCTCCAGGTTTCACTTTGTTTAGTGTCAAAGGAATGGTCTGGATAGGTGAATGGTCCAGGGTCAAAAATCGAAACAGTTATTCTTCCTTTCTTGAGAATAATAGTCCAGATAGCTCATCGTTGATGCTTTAAATTTTGAGGGCAGATGCTCATCCAGATCTCACAAATGTGAGTGGAAGAATGGCCTAGATGATTTAGTTTATATCATAACAATGTTTTCTGTGTAGGTTGATATCAGATGATTGTTATGGAGATTGTATGTCTCTAAACAGTATATGTATTCTACTGTGGTGGATGTGTTCCACTGTTTGTGACTATACGTCATCGATCAAGTATCTGTGTGCTACTTGGTGTGGTAGTGTACCATTGGATTGTAGTTGTGTACTACTATGGATAGACACAGTTGTGTTCTATTGAATGACATTGTTATAATTGCCTTGAATACTATCAGTAGTGTTGGAAATGATTATCAGCTAGATGGATGATCAATGGATAGAGATTTCCCAGACGAAAATGGTCCAGGACATACGTCTGGATTAGAAGAATGGTTCTTGTGTCACTTTGTGGAGTGAGTGACTTATCCAGAATCATGTATGATTACTCAGATGGAGTATGGTTTCGAGAGATGATGCAGTTGATGACACTGATAGTGATGATGGTGCTCATGATCTAATCATGAAATAATCTATGTGAATATGTTGATGTTATCGGGTGAATGGTATGTTTGTGATAAATACCATTACCTTCAATACGTCCCTAGCTAGGAGGGAGTGTTGATATTATGGTAGCTGCAGGAGGTATTTACCTCCACATGTAAACCTAACAAGAATAAAATATTCTGGGAAGCAAGAAGAAACCCTAATTGATTGGTTAATAACCCTAGAAGATAAGTCGTCTCATGAGAATGACTTGTATTAGGTTATTAGCCTCCAAGAGAAGAAGTCGTCTAAAGGAAATGTTATATACTAAAGAATTAGTACCCAGAATGAGGATTCAGCCTAGGGAATCTGCCAAAAATACTATAAATACAGGAGGTCAGTCTTCATTCTGGCCAGTATTCTCATAACTGCAGAAGCAACACTTGTGCGCACTGCAGTTGTCTAGTTTGTGCGCAAATTTGGAGGAGAGTTGTTGTTGCAGCTGCTACAACTAGAAGATTTTGGTTTTGGCTTGAACTCTCTCTTGGTTATGATTTGGACTCTCTGAACAACTCTTGTTACTCTTTCTTGGTGCATTATCCTTGGAGAAAGGTTCGCCACCTTTTCTTGGTTATCTAGCCTAGGGTTTTCTTCCGGAATGAATCTCTGTCAAGGTTAAGGTTCTCGGGGGTGGCTTCAACCTATGGTTGGGTGACAATAGTGATATTGAATATGGTTAAACAAGCACATCCATTATATTCTAACAAAATATACATACCAAACAACCCTAGCAACTACTCATTCACCATAAGATGATCATATCTACAAGTACACAAAATTTGAACAATAAAGCATATTTCATATATATATATATATATATATATATATATATATATATATATATATATATATATATATATATATATATATATATATAAGAATGAAGTCGCAAGTACATACCAACAATTTATTCCAAGATGGTACAATATAGTCCTAGCTTATCACAATATAGTTTTCCACAATGCTTTCCAAACCCTAGCTAGAGAAACCACAACAATCTATCATCACAATAATTGTTAAACCCTAGTCACCAATTCCTTTTATCTAGGAATCACTCCCAACCAAAGTTGTTCGCTCCACCAAATATCCACAAATAGCAAGAAGAGACACTAGAAAGTCCTCTTTGGCAGCTACACTTGCATCATACAATTGTATAAGATAGTCTACCACTATATTCTCCACATCTAGCAATCTAAGTAGTCATTAGGTTTTCTATGTCACAAACCCTAGGCTTCTTCTCTTACAAGAACCACAAGAACAAGTTCTCCCTTTTCTCCCCTACATTTCTCTGAAACCCTAGTGATTCATGTCTTCTTAGGGTAAACCCTAACCCTAATTCCTTCCTTGAACCACCACAAGAACCCTATCATACAAAACAAAGGTGTGAAGTACAATGAAGAATAACTACCCATGAAAGATACAAGTTCACTTGCATCTCAAAGACATGATGTGGATGTGATGAATATAAAAATAAAAACTCTCTCCTCCCTTTATATAGAATAGACGAGGAAGGAAAACAATAGTAATTTAATGGACAAAGTTTGTAAACAATTATCTCAAGCTACCCAACTAATTATTGATTTTTCAATATGCAGGGTTTAAGCATGAAGTTCATTCCATTTTAGCATTTAACTTAAACCATAAACAATTTAGTTGCAGCAACCAAGATCACAAGAAGAAACATCGTGCACAAGTACACAAGAACTATCCTGGGAAACCCTTCTCAACAAGGGAAGAAAACCCGGTCAATCCTTTGTTATATATTCTTCAAGAGAAAGACCTTCACCACCAAGAAAACCTATCACACAAAAGGGTACTTGCAAACCCTATAATAATAGCACCCAAGAGAGGTTTTCACTTTTCCCAAGAGGATGTACTTTCTGAAATTTCCAAACTCACACAAGAGATATGATTCCTCAATGGGGAATTTACCTTTACTTATATTAGACTTGACCAATCAACATAAGTTTCTATTGCCACAATAGGGTCGACCTCTCTGACTCACAATATAATTAATAATAACCAGATTAATTGTCTTTTACACTAATTATCAATTACATTAAGGTGGGGTTGACCTGTACCCTTTACATCACAATTAGGGTTACAGGCAGGTCTGACTCTTGAACAATATAGCAAGGGATCTCATACACCCACTAGTGCTCAACCACTAGGGGCACATCTATAGGGATTTCTATATCTCTATCTCACTGCATCTCATAGAAGAACCACACTCACTAGTGCTCATCCACTAGGATCACGTTCACTTATGCTCATCCATAGGCACATCCACTCAACAGAATTTATTTCCCACTGCATTACACAGGATGGTCATCTAGAGTTCATCATCTCAACTCTCTTCTCATAGGAGGCTAATACATCTTCTTCATATCTATCTCGTGACGATGCACCTAGCTCATGGGAATTCACACGTTCACCTTGTGCTCATCCATAGGAACGTCCACTCAACAGATCTTATTTCCCACTACATTACACAGGAGAGTCATCTGGAGTTCATCATCTCAACTCTCTAATCATAGGAGGCTAATAAATCATCTTCATTTTTTTCTTGTGACGATGCACCCATATCATGCGAATTCACACGTTCACCTTGTGCTCAGCCACAGGCACATCCAACTCAGCAAATATAATTTCTCACTACGTTACACAGGAGAATCATATGGAGTTCTTCTCAACTCTCTGTAAGGAAGAGGTCATCTCTACGTTCCATCTCTGTCTCATATAGGAACCACACACCCATATCAGGGGATCTCTCTCAGGTCAACTCAATCAGTCTGTGTCCTACATAATGTCTCACACAGTTGTAATCATCAACACTCCCTCTCAGTTATGGATGCATTCTCCATCAGGCCAAGTCTCACACGGAAGTACTTTGAACTTTTTCTTGGTTGTATTCATCAACACTCCCTCTCAACTAGAGAGATATTCTTTACCAAGTTAGTTTGGTGAAGATGTCTGCAAATTTCTCATGTGTAGGAAGGTGCTACACGTGTACTTATTTCCTCTGCATTATGTATCTGAAGATAATATTTTATCTCAATGTGTTTCGATTTATCATGAAACATAGGTTTCTCAAAGAGCTTCACATAGCTCTGGTTATAATTGCAGGTTCCATCTCATGATCAAGTAAATATGTTAGAGGCTTATGAAGCCACATTGTTTTACACACTCGATGATATATACTCTTCTTCTATGGTACTCCAGGCCACGGAGCTTTGTTTCCCGCTGCACCAAGAAACCAAGGCAAACTTCATGGTAAAACAACAATCATATGTGCTCTTCCGGTCCACTGTGCTCTCTACTCAATCTATATCAGCATATCCCTGCAAACTCAAGTTCACACTGAAGGCATATCTCAGGCCATATCCAACTGTGCCTCGTATATATCTTTATACATGCTTTACTACTATCCAGTGAGTCTATCTCTGCTGACTCATGGATTGACTAGGAACATTCACTGCATAGCATATATCATGTCTGGTGTTAACCAGATATATCAACCATCGAATTAGCTGTCGGCACATATGTGTATCAATCTTTTATGAATCATTAACATTTATTCTTTCGTCAAATCCATCACCATCGATGTAGACATGGATTTGTATTTTGTCATACTGAAATTCTTTAGTATCCACTGTATATTTTCCTTGACTCAAGAAAATCTCATCAGTCCTCTGTTATAATTCTTGTCCCAAGAAGTAGTGCATCTTATCTATATTCTTCATCTTGAAATCAGAGGTTGAGGCTTTCTTGTATCCAACAACATGGCTTCCTGAATAAGTCATCAAAATCAGTCTCTAATCACCAACAAAGTAATAGTATAGGTTTGGATCAGTAATACTTTTGTTGGAACTCAAACTCATCAAGAATCCTTCTATATGATATAGTTTCCAACTCATGGATGGTGGTACAGATGAAAGTGCATCTGTCTACTTGTTGGGTATGTTTTATATTCTTTGCATGTGTGTGTGTGGGCTCGTCAAATATGACAATTGTGTTTGGCGATCCCTCGTACTAGTGCTCTATCTGTGTCGTGTGCACTAGGCACTTTCCTAAGGGGTCCCCAGGGGGGGGGGCAGGTATGCCCCCCCTGGTTACACACAGCGTTTGGCACCGGATGTAGCCCAAGGCTGATGGGGTTCGGTGTAGCGCCCCAAAATTTTTGTTTTGGGCAGTTTTTGCTATTTTTAATGGATTTTTCTATTTTTAGTGGTTTACTAAAAATAATCCTAGTTTTAGGGATTAGGGTTTTGGTATCTATAGAATACCTAAAAACATTGTATTGGGAGTCTCGGAATAAATGGAGTGTCTCATGGATGAAGGGTAACTTTAAAAACTCTTTTTCTTTCTTAGGATGTCCCTTGAGGGACTAGTACGTTTCTTTGCCTTCTGTAGAGTTTTGTTGTCCTTGGGAAGGCTTGTTATGCTCTTATACAATATCTCATGTCATATCAACTGGAGCAACTAAATTTTTTGGAATGTTGTCTATCTCCCTCTGAACTGTTGAAAAGGAAGAAGGTATTATTTATTTTCTTCTTTTCATTTTGTTTTTACTCCTCCTGAGTCAAGTAACTCTCTCTGAAGTCTGAAGGATGGAGGTATTATTTTATTGTTTGCTAGATCTTTTATGTTTTCTTGAATAGCATAATAATCAATCAATAAGTTTTGGACTCACATACCAGGGATAATGGTCCAAGTCATGAGGGCTCCCACACTGGAGATAATACCCTTCACTTATTAAGAATGCAATATGTTGATTAAGGTTGGTTGTCATTGATGTCAACCCTTGAACAAAGCCCTGCAACACAAAGTTTTGGGTAATGGACCCAAGATTTTTTTATGTAAAGATGACTCATTATTGTCTTTTCATGGTTGATAAGAAGTAAATATGGATGAACTCCAAAGTGGTCCCCTTATGGTGAAAGCCCTCACAGGAAGACGCTTTGCGGAGTAAGAGAACCCATGCCTAATTGTGAAATAATGAGATGAAGGATGGTGAATTTGTTAGGAAAACTATCCTATATGGATATTTCTTGTCATTCCATTTCCGGTGGTATGTGGAACGTCACATAACTCCTCACGGTTAGAGAGTTCTGACCATGTGAAGTTGGAGAACCCGGGTTTGGGTAATGGACCCAAGTTTGTTTGATGAATAATGGTATGATTTTTTATATATTTTAAGGTAATACTATTATATATGGATAGTACATGTCATTCTATTTCTGGTGGTATGTGGAACATCACATAACTCCTCACGGTTTGAGAGTTATGGCCTTACGAAGTTGGAGGACCCTCATATGTTGGCTTGAAGCCGCAAAAGGTCAAAGTAGTCAAATTGGTTTAAGAGATTTTAGAAGGTAAATAATAAAGTGAAGTGATGATTGTAATATAATTCAAAGTGAATACAAAATAAATTATTTAAATAATAAATTTAATGGATAAATTAGAAGTGGGTTAACCCTAAAATAAGGAAAGTGGGCAAAGTGACCTAAAAGATGTGCTTAAAGAAGCTACTAGGAGAGTATAAATAAGAGGCAAGGCTCTCTCATTTAACACACACTTGAGCATATTTAATATCTATATTTTTCTAAGGTAACCAAAGTATATCTAAGCCAAATTTCTGAGGGAAGGTGAAGAAAAGAAGGCTGAAATGCAAGGAAGGATAAATTCTTTTGATGATGTTTTCTAAGGTATGTTATTTACAGGTCATCTCGCCATTTTCACTATAATGTTTTTTCTATAATGATTCAGACCATGAAATTTCTATTCCATTGAGAAAACATATCCAAGTATATTTGGTAAAAAAATCCTCTTGTGGGTCGTTGTATTTTTGGAGTTACACTCCGTGGAAAATAGGGTTTGTGGCTAGTCGTGAAACTAGTCTAAAACAGGTGTTTCCAGTAAAAAAGTCATAACTTATTCATAAGAGATACAAATTCATTAAGAAAAAATGTCTTGGTTAGAAAAAAGTCTGTAGTATTGTTTTTAACAGTTTGAGATCGATTCAATAAATATTTTGTGTGGATCATGCTCTACAAGGTCGCTCTCTAGAATAAGCTAGAATTCAACAAAGTATGTCATTTTTTCTATAAATTATTTTATGAGAGGTCCCAAGTAGTGACACTTGGAGGAATTGCACAAAACACACTGAATAAAATTGTGTATCAGTTTCAGATATTTTTTCATTACAGGTACAAATTTTTTATTAATTCAAGTTAGGGTTGTTGACTAATCCAAAACTAGTCATGTGAGACTAAAGAAAAGTTTGATGAAAATGCTAGTCTCTTATTGTTAAAGTTAATGAATGTTTGTAGGTATGTGATAATATAAACCAGTTCTATTATAGAGTTACAAATCATATTTGTATGATGAAATTGATGAGGGATTTTGGTTGAAGTACATGTTGAGTACATGGTTGAGACAAGTAGTTGATGAGTTGGCACATACATGAGGTGTATAGTTGATGATGTTGGTACATATTGATGAGTCATAGTTGATGAGTAGTTGACACATTATTGGTACATACTTGGTACATTGTTGATGCACTTGTGTAAGGTACAGGTTAGTGCATGGTTGATGCACTTGTTCATGGTACAAGTTGATTACAGGTTGATGAATGGTTGATGCATGGTTCAGGTTTATTGGTATAGGTTTATAGCAGATATATCACGGTGATAGTGTGATAGTGGTTCCATAATTCTACTTCTACTTCAATGAGGTTGGATAGGGAAAGGATAGGTGGTTGTAGCCACCTTTCGGTTGTAGATGGAGAACACAGAGGATTGTAGCCTTCTTCTGGTTGTAGTCAGAGAATTGGGGAGTTGGAGCTTCCCTCATGTTGTAGCTTGAGAAACTAGGGGGTTGGAGCCTCCTTCCAGTTGCAACTGGAAAAAAAAGGAAGTTGGTTCTTCCAATGAATGTAATTATTCAAGACATTTAAGAAAAAAACATTATGTGGTTTTCTCCCGATTTTGGTTTCCACGTAAAACATTGGTGTACTATGTATGTGTGTAATTGTTCATTTCTTATTGCTCATTATTGGATAATAATTCTACATTGATATAACACTTGGATTATTTGAAGAAAAATGATTATAATTACGCTATTACTGATTCAACCCCCCTCTCAGTAATCCAACAATTGGTATCAAAGAAGGTTCCTTGAGAAATCAGTTTAGCCACTGAAAGGTAGATCATGGAAAATACCAAATTGTATAAAAATGGAATACCATAGTTTGATGGACAGAAGTATTGTTTTTGGAGCATAAGGATGAAGACATATATACAGGCACAGGGATTTCAAGTTTGGAAATCAGTTGTAGATGGATACACAACACCAACAGTTCCACCAACAAATGAAAAAGTAGTAAAACTCGGTGAAAATAATTCCAAAGCCACAAATGCACTTTTGAATGGTCTTAGTAATACAGTATTCACCAAAGTTGGACATTGTAAATCCGATAAAGAGATTTGGGACAAGATTCGAAATATTTATGAAGGAGATACAAAAGTCAAAGCAGTAAAGCTTCAAACTTACAGAGGTTAGTTCGAACAACTAAAAATGAAGGAAGATGAAGATATTGCAGCCTACTTCTTATGAGTCGATGAAACAGTGAATGCAATCATAGGATTGGGAGAAGAAATCGAAGAATCTGTAATTGTTCAAAAGGTATTAAGATCTCTTCCTATGAGATTCAACCCTAAGATATCAGCACTAGAAGAAAGATCGGATCTAGACTCAATAAGAATGGACGAACTGCATGGAATATTCACAACATATGAAATGAGAACTGAACAGGAAAATTCAGATGTAAAAGAAGCAAACTTCAAATCATCCAAAAGATCAAAGAAAAAGAAAAAGGAACAAGAAGAATATAGCAGCAGCAGTGATATCTTGGAAGATGATGAAGAAGTGGCCAACTTCGTCAAAAGACTGAACAAGGGAACCAACGATAGGTATAGAGGTAAGCTTCCTTTATTTTTTTTTAACTGTGATGGTATTGGTCATTTTGCTAACAAATGTCCTCATAAGAAAAAGAGAAATGATGAAGGTTACTCAAAGGGAAAACAAACATATAAAGGCAAAAGAAATACAAAGAAAGTTTTCAAGAAAAACTTATGCACCAAAGAAGACATCTCATCATCAGATGAAGATGAAGTCAGTGACATTGAGACAGGAAGAGTTCTATTCATGGAAATAGAAGACTTTGATGAACAAGACTCCGAAGAAGAATATGAAGAAGCCAAAGAAGAATATGAAGAAGTCGAAGAAGAAATTGAAGAGGAAAAAGTTGACTTTCAAGAAGAATTAATGTGTGCCATAGAAGTTATCAGAAAAGAAAAGTAGAAAAACAAGAAACTACAAGAAGAACTAGACAAGAAAGAAGACACTCAAGAACTAGAACAGATGATCACAAAATTGAAGGTTCAAATAGAAGAAGATAAAATAATTGAAGAAGCACTCAAAGAATAGCTAGAAGAAAAGGATGGGATCATTAGAAACTTGGAAGCGGAGATTGTCACACTAAGAAAGGATATTCAAAAGAAAAATATGCAGAATTGCTCAAAAGTTTTGGATGACATTATTAGCAGTCAAAAATCTCATTTTGAAAAGATCGGACTTGGATACAATCAGACAGAAAAGGGATCAAACTCCAAAACAACAGAGCAAGAAACATATCCAAAAATCTATGCAAAAACAATCAAAGGGGATAAGAAGATATACAAGGAAGATTACAGGGACACTCCTCTACCGAGAAGATTGAGATTTCAGAATCAACAATAGACAGATAGGCCTCAAGAAGAAGAAGGATTCATAAGAGCACCTCCTTTAAGAATATCTTCAAATCCCAGGTATCAAACTATATTTTTTGGTTTATGTTATGCATGTAATAATTTTGGACATAAAGCTGTGAATTGCAGAGATAACAACAGGAACAACAACAAATTTGAGAGTTATACACAAAGGGGTTATTCAAGAAGGCCTAGTGAAACACAGAGAAGAAGTTACAACAGGTTTGAATCTTTGAGCAATGAAGTGGAATGTTACAAATGTAACAATTTTGGACACATGACCAAAGAGTGCAAAATGAAAATCCCTCCGAAAGAACCTCAACAGAATAACAATGGTCACAAACAAGAACTACAGAAAATGACATGTATAAGAAAGCAAGATCAGTATAGCAATGAAGAATGCATACTCATTCTACAAGATAAGCAGAAGAAATGTGGTTGGTATATTGACAGTGGGTGTTCAAAACACATGACAGGTGATAGAGACAATTTTATTACATTACGAAAGGAAAGAGATGGATCAGTCTCCTTCAGATATGATGATTCATCCTAAATCATTGGAAAAGGCACAATCTAAATTGGGAACAAGAATGAAAAGGCAGAAAATGTTCTACTAGTAGAAGATATGAAACATAATCTTCTAAGTGTGAGTCAAATGTGTGACCAAGGTCATAAAGTGACTTTCGATTCACAAAAGTGTGAGATAAGAAAAGAAGGTTCAGGGAGATTGATTTCTACAACTGCAAAAACTTCAAGAAACATATATGTGTTAAGTGAAATTGGAAATGAAAAGTGTTGACTAGGAAAAGAAGATGAAATTTGGTTATGGCACAAAAGAATGGGTCACATGCATTTTGATAACCTTGTCAAAGTCAGCAAAAGAGAAGCAGTTAGAGAAATGCCCCAGATAACGAAGCCAACCAACACTTTATGCAACCAGTGTCAACAAGGAAAGCAAACACCAGGTTCAAATCAAAGGAATATTCAACGACAAGACCACTGGAAATTGTTCATATTGATCTAGTTGGACCAACTACAACAAAGGTCTTGAAAGGTGAGAGATACTTTATGTTATTAGTTGATGATTATACAAGAATGAATGGAGTTTTGTTTCTCAAGAATAAGTCAGAAGCTTTTGAAAACTTCAAGATCTACAAGGAAATGGTTGAAAATTAAATGGAATCAAGAATCAAATGTTTGAGATATGATAATGGAAGAGAGTTCACCTCAAAGGAATTTATGGACTATTGTAGCAATCATGGAATAAAAAGGCAATTCTTCGTAGCTAGGACACCTCAACAAAATGGGGTTGTTGAAAGAAAGAACAGGATAGTACAGGAAATGGCTCAAACAATGCTAATGGATTCAAAATTGATAGATATTTTTTGGACACAGGAAGTGCATACAATATTTCACATTCCAAACAAAGAAATGCTCAAAAACAACACCGATAAAACTCCTTACGAACTATGGAAAGGAAGACCAACAAATGTAAAGCACTTCAGAGTTTTTGGAAGCAAATGCTATATCAAAAGAGAAGATGGAGGAATAGGAAAGTTTGACTCTCGCGTGGACAAAGGAGTACTTGTTGGTTACTCAAGTACAAGGAAAGCATGCAAGTATTACAATCTAAGATTGAACAAAGTTGTGGAAAGCATCAACGTAACAATTGATGAAACATGCAGACCAGAATCAAAGGAAGAAAATGAATCAATGAAACAACCCTTAGAAGAAGAAGAAGAAGATGAAAAGTAAGTAGAAGAGGAAGATGAAGAGAATTCGATAGAATCAGAAGAGAAAATTCAGCAAGTGTCTCCAAAGACACCCAGTAAACGAGTACAGAAGAATCATACTTCAGATCAGATTATCGGAAACAAAGATGCAGGAGTTGAGACTAGAAGAAGAATCCGTTCACCAGAACAAACACACTTAGTACTCTTATCTACAATTGAACCAAACTATTTTGAAGAAGCCAAAAAGGATGAATTTTGGAATAAGGCCATGGATGAAAAATTGGATTAAATGGAGAAAAATGACACTTGGGAATTGGTTCCAAGACCATAAAATAAGAATGTGATGGGCACAAAATGGGTTTTAATGAATAAATTGAATGAATATGGATAGGTTACAAGAAACAAATCTAAATTGGTATGTAAAGGATATGCTTAGATTGAAGGAATTGACTTTGAAGAGGCATTTTCCCCAATTGCCAAAATGGAAGCAATCTATTTGCTTTTAGCTTATTCATACTCCAAAAATGTTAAAACATATCAGATGGATGTAAAATCAACTTTTCTGAATGGGGAACTTGAAGAAGAAGTCTACATTGAACAACCAGGAGGATTTAAGTTGTCAGAGAACACATATTATGTGTGTAAATTAAAGAAGGCCTTGTATGGTCTAAAACAGGCTCCTAGAGCATGGTACTCCAGACTGGATAAGTATCTGTAGCAGGCAGGGTTCAGAAAAGTAAGTGCAGATAGCAACCTCTACATCAAGGTAAGTCAAGGTAATATTTTATTAATTGAAGTTTATGATGATGATATTATTTTTGGTAGTGATGATGATAGGTTAAGCCAGAAATTTGCAAAAGATATGCAGAAAGAATTTGAAATGTCGCTACTTGGAGAACTATCCTTCTTTCTAGGACTTCAGATACGTCAAAGAAACCAAGGAATTTTTATTTCTCAAACCAAGTATATCGGAGAAATGCTAAATTGGTTCGGAATGGAAGATTGCAAACCAATTATCACTCCCATGAAAACCAGTTGCAAGTTGAGCAAATATGATGATTTGAAGTCTACAAATCAAAGGAAATACAGGTCAATGATTGGTAGTCTATTGTATGTGACAACATCCAAACTAGATGTAATGCAGTCAGTTAGACAGGTGGCACAATTTCAAGCAGCACCAAAGGAATCATGTGTATTAGCAGTGAAGAGGATTTTCAGATATCTGAAAGGAACATAAGAGTTTGGGCTATGGTATCCAAAAGGAAATGATCTATCACTAATTACCTACACAGACGCAGATTGGGAAGGTTGTATTGATGACCGACGAAGCACCAGTGGAGCAGTGTTCTACTTGGGTGAGTGTTTAGTATCATGGCTAAGCAAGAAACAATCATCAGTATCTTTATCTATAGCTGAGGCAGAGTATATTGCAGCAGCAGCATGTTGTACACAGGTTCTTTGGATGAAACAAACTTTGATAGATATACAGGTTGAGTATGATGAGCCCATTCCAATATATTTTGATAATATAAGCGCCATCAGTATCTCAAAAAACTCATTGATGCACTCCAAGACGAAGCACATTCCAATCAAGTATCACTTTCTACAGGAACAGGTTGCAGAAAACAACATCAGAGTTGAGTATGTGGGCACAAAAGAACAAGTGGCAGACATCTTTACAAAACCACTTCCACGGGAAGCCTTTGAATATCTTTGCCAAAGACTTGGAGTTATTTCTACTCCAAAATGAATGTTTTTTAAATGCTTGTCTTATATGTCTTAGATGTACATGAGGAAGCACCATAAGAGGACAGTTTATTCAGGGGGAGTAGAGATGGAAAGATACCTTTGTCATTGATGACAAAGGGGGAGAGATTTATCAGATGCAAAGGACAGAGATGGTTCCAAGGGCAGAATATTTTTCAAATGCAGAGGAAAGAGGCATGGTTCCAAGGGGAGCATGAGTGATATGATTTCAGTATTGCATCAGAGTGTTGCCATCAATGCCAAAGGGGGACATTGTTGATTAAGGTTGGTTTTCATTGATGTCAACCCTTGAAGACAAAGCCCCACAGCACAAAGGTTTTGGTAATGGACCTAAGATTGCTTGATGTAAAGATGACTCATTATTATCTTTTCATGGTTGATAAGAAGTAAATATGGATGAACTCCAAAGTGGTCCCCTTATGGTGAAAGCCCTCACGGGAAGACGCTTTGCGAAGTAAGAGAACCCATGCCTAATTGTGGAATAATGAGATTAAGGATAGTGAATTTTTTAGGGAAACTATCCTAGATGGATAGTTCTTGTCATGCCATTTCCGGTGGTATGTGGAATGTCACATAACTCCCCACGGTTAGAGAGTTATGACCATGTGAAGTTGGAGAACCTAGGTTTGGGTAATGGACCCAAGTTTGTTTGATGGATAACGGTATGATTTTTGATATATTTTAAGGTAATACTATTCTATATGGATATTACATGTCATTCCATTTTTTTTGGTATGTGGAATGTCACATAACTCCTCACGGTTTGAGAGTTATGGCCTTACGAAGTTGGAGGACCCTCATATGTTAGCTTGAAGCCCCAAAAGGTCAAAGTAGTCAAAATGGTTTAAGAGATTTTAGAAGGTAAATAATAAAGTGAAGTGATGAGTGTAATATAATTCAAAGTGAATACAAAATAAATTATTTAAATAATAAATTTAATGGAGAAATTAGAAGTGGGATAACCCTAAAATAAGGAAAGTGGGCAAAGTGACCTCGAAGATGTTTTTAAGGAAGCTACTTGGAGAGTATAAATAAGAGGAAAGGCTCTCTCATTTAACACACACTTGAGAATATTGAATATATATAGTTTTATGAGGTAACCAAAGTATATCTAAGCCAAATTTCTAAGGGAAGGTGAAGAAAAGAAGGCCGGAATTCAAGGAAGGATAAATTATTTTGATGGTGTTTTCTAAGGTATGTTATTTACAAGTCATCTCACCATTTTCACTATAACTTTTTTTCTATAATGATTGAGACCATGAAATTTTTATTCCATTGAGAAAAAATATTCAAGTATCTTTGGTAAAAAATTCATCTTGTGGGTCATTGTATTTTTGGAGTTACACTCCGTGGAAAATAGGGTTTGTGGCTAGTCCTTAAACTAGTCTAAAAAAGGTGTTTCCGGTAAAAATGTCATAACTTATTCATAAAAGATTAAAATTCCATAAGACCAAATGTGTTGGTTAGAGTAAAGTCTATAGTATGTTTTTTAACAGTTTCAGATCGATTCAATAAATATTTCATGTGAGTCACGCTCTACAAGGTCGCTCTCTAGAATAATCCAGAATTCAACAAGGTATGCCATTTTTTCTATAACTTCTTTTCTTAGAGGTTCCAAGTAGTGAAACTTGGATGAATTGCATAAAAAACATTGAAGAACATTGTGTATCAGTTTTAGATCTTTATTCATTACATGTACAAAGTTATGATTATTTCAAGTTAGGTTTGTTGACTAATCCAAAACTAGTCATGTGAGACTAAAGAAAAGTTTGATGAAAATGATAGTCTCTTGTTGTTAAAGTTAAGGAAGGTTTGTAGGTATGTGATGATATACACCAGGTCTATTACATATTTACAAATCATATTTGGAAGATTAAATTGATGAGGGATTTTGGTTGAGGTACATGTTGAGTACATGGTTGAGACAAGTAGTTGATGAGTTGGCACATACATGAGGTGTATAATTGATGATGTTGGTACATATTGATGAGTCATAGTTGATGAGTAGTTGACATATGATTGGTACATACTTGGTACATGGTTGATGCACTTGTGTAAGGTACAGGTTGGTGCATGGTTGATGCACTTGTTCATGGTACAAGTTGATTACAGGTTGAGGTACAGGTTGATGAATGGTTGATGCATGGTTCAGGTTTATTGATACAGGTTTACAACGGTATATCTCACAGTGATAGTGTGACAGTGGTTCCATCATTCTACTTCTACTTCAAGGCGGTTGGATGGGGCAAGTACAGGTGGTTGTAGCCACCTTCCGATTGTAGCCGAAGAATACATGGGGTTGTAGCCTCCTTCTGGTTGTAGCCAGAGAATTGGGGAGTTGGAGCTTCCCTCAGGTTGTAGCCCGAGAAACTAGGGGGTTGGAGCCTCCTTCCAGTTCCAGCTGGAAAACAAAGGAAGTTGGTGCTTCCAATGAATGTAATTCTTCAAGACATATAAGAAAAAGCATTATGTGGTTTTCTCCTGATTTGCGTTTCCACGTAAAACACTAGTGTACTGTGTATGTGTGTGATTATTCATTTCTTATTGCTCATTATTGGATAATAATTCTACATTGGTATAACACTTGGATTATTTGAAGAAAAAGGATTATAATTACGCTATTATTGATTCACCCCCACTCTCAGTGATCCAACATAATCAACTATAAAATTAATGATCAAATGATTTACCTGGGTTTGTAGTCATGTTTAGTTTTGTGTTTTTAAAGGAAGTATGTTTCCTCTCTCTTATATTCATTCTTTGAGGCGGGTCTGAATCAATGTCAACAGTGGAAGCATATTATCTTCCCTTCTTCCTGGTTGGACAATTTCTTGCATAGTGCCCATATTTGTCACATCTGAAGCACTGAATTTCTGAAACATCTCTTCTCTGATTATGACCTGAGGCTAATGAAGACTTCTCATCTTTGAATGTTTGTCTAAATTTTCTTTTGAATCTTCCTCCTTTCTTTGTATGAAGTGAAAGAGCATGATTTTCATCAAGGGAGTCTTCCACTCCTCTACTTCTAAGTTCTTCTTGAGTACAGTCTGTCCACAGACGATCAAAGATTGGTAGATTTTCTCTTCCACTGATACTTTGAAGAAAAGGCTCCCAGTGTTTTGGAAGATTGTTGATAGTGGATAAGACAAGTTCTCTGTATGACATGATTTCTCCAATGGCTTCTAGATGTTCTTTAATCTCTGATATCTTCATAAAGAAGGTAGCAATTGTATCACCTTTCGTCATCATGGTACTTTGAAGCTGGCTCTTCAAGGTAAGAGTTATGAGGGTGTTGTCACTTTCAAACATTTATTTTAATGCTTCATACATTTCATAAGTTATCTTTAGGTTGGAAATACAAGGTAAGAGATGATCTCTTACTGAGTAGATGATTATTTTTCTTGCCTTGACATGTTCTTCCTTTCTTATATTCTTCTCTTCATCGGTAGAGGTATCTGGTAAGGTTTTTTTTACCACATCCAAAAGGTCATCTTATTCAAGGGTGACCTAAATCCTTGACTTCCAGGAGCGGAAGTTACTTGTTCCATCAAGCCTATCTTCTACTAAATTTATGTTCTTCATTTGTTCGGATTTCTTCTCAAACTCTCACCAACTAGACTTAGAAAACCTAATGGTTAGGTTGGACTAGTAAACTTAGGTTTTTTTGGGCTTATGAATGCCAACAATCAACTTTGAGAGTGTCACAGTAATTCTTTTTGAGTTGAAATGTTTCTTCAAGAAGTTGCAGAAACCCTAAGATCAAGATTTTGCAAAAAAATTTGGCACCCTAGAAACTCTAGGGCCAAAAACTCAAAATCCTCGGAAATTCACTTTGAAGATCTTTGGAGATGTGCTGAGGAAAGTAGTGAAACTTGGTCCAAGTTTTAGTTCCAGCATCCAATTGTAAAGTGTTGAAAAGTCCAATCAAGTGAGGGTCATACGGATTTCTGCAGAAACCCTAGAGGTCATACAGAACTGTAGAAAGAGGACAACTTAGCCTTTTAAGTGCTTGTGTAGGGGTTCTTCAAGACCTATGTTCTGATACCATCTTGATTTTTCAATATGCAGGGTTTAAGCATGAAGTTCATTCCATTTTAGCATTTAACTTAAACCATAAACAATTTAGTTGCAGCAACCAAGATCACAAGAAGAAACACCATACACAAGTACACAAGAAGTATCCTGGGAAACCCTTCTCAACAAGGGAAGAAAACCTAGCCAAGCCTTTGTTATATATTCTTCAAGAGAAATACCTTCACCACTAAGAAAACATACAACACAAAAGGGTGCTTGCAAACCCTAGAAGACTAGCGCCCAAGAGAGGTGTGCACTTTTCCCAAGAGGATGTACTTGCTGAAATTTCCAAACTCACACAAAAGATATGATTCCTCAATGGGGAATTTACCTTTACTTATATTAGACTTGACCAGTCAACAGAAGTGCTTATTGGCACAACACGGCCAACCTCTCTAACTCACAATATAATTAATAATAACCAAATTAATTATCTTTTACATTGATTATCAATTACATTAAGATGGGGTCGACTTGTACCCTTTACATTACAATTAGGGTTACAGACAGGTCTGACTCTTGAACAATGTAGCAAGGGATTTCATACACCCACTAGTGCTCAGCCACTAGGGGCACATCCATAGGGATTTCCATATCTCTATCTCATTGCGTCTCACAGGAGAACCACACTCACTAGTGCTCAGCAACTAGGATCATGTTCACATATTCTCATCCATAGGCACATCCACTCAACATATCTTCTTTCCCACTAGATTACACAGGAGAGTCATTTGGATTTCATCATCTCAACTCTCTTCTCATAGGAGGCTAATACATCATATTCATCTCTATCTCGTGACGATGCACCTAGCTCATGGGAATTCACACGTTCACCTTTTGCTTGTCCACAAGCACGTCCACTCAATAGATCTTCTTTCCCACTGCATTACAGAGGAGATTCATATGGAGTTCATCATCTCAACTCTCTTCTCAAAGGAGGATAATACATCGTCATCATCTCTGTCTCATGATGATGCACCTAACTCATGGGAATTCACACGTTCACCTTGTGCTCATCCATAGACACGTCCAACCAACAGATATCCTTTCTCAGTGTGTTACATAGGAGAATCATTTGGATTTATTCTCAACTCTCTGTAAGGAGGAGGCCATCTCTACGTTCTAGCTCTGTCTCAGATAGGAACCACAGACACATCTCAGGGGCTCTCTCTCAAGTCAACTAAATCAGTCTGTGTCCTGGAGAATGTCTCACAGCTGTAATCATCAACAGTAATCACTGGATAGGTCTAGATGTGAAGCACTCCAAGTCTAAGGTGACACATATAAGCTCCAGGGTAAGCACGTCCATAAAGCAATATTCCCAAGGTGAGCACTCCACAAGAAATGGTCCAACGCTCCTCTCCAAATATCTCCAACTCTCCAATGCTACCTCCCAAGCCATGCTCCTCCTAGTCAACAAAAACTACATCAATTCTCCTCAATTCAATCATCCTCAAGTAAATCACAAGCCTCCATGTAAGTAACTACAACTCAATGCCCTCCTCCTAAATTCTCCGACACCCCTCCAAATAGGTTCTCCTCCAAAGCAAGCAACCAATCTTTCCATGTGTACGCCATGAAGAACGTCACTATGCCACATAATATTTCACCCTCCTAAGGAAGTGTGCCATATACACATCAAACCAAGGTATAATAATCCATGACTAAGTTATGTTGAATGTGTACATCCACTAAGATACATCCAAGGGTAGGCATCACACCATGTACTATGTATCACATGAAGCATCCCCGAGTATGGGGTAAACACTTTCAAAGTAACCCCAAAAGCTAACGACATTTGCACACAATGAATGTTAAATCCTATTCACGTAATTCAATTTGTTATGTTGCATGAGCACTTTGTGATTTAATGTGTTCATTATGTAATTATTCATAACAATCCTCCATTGAATCATTCTTAAGATTCTACTTCATTGAACAATCCTACTTTCCTTTTTATGTTGTTACATTTGTTGTCATAGTAGTCCAATCATGTTGATCCATCATGACCAACTCGATGCCTTGTATTAGTGCAAACCAAGGCTTTGCATGTCTCTTTGCAGACTCACGGGTAGTGCTTGCTAATCAATCATATTAATTGTTAAAATATTGTGTAACTGCAAAGAATATTCTTATCCCCTTTTGTGGATAAAGATAAAATATATTTATTATTGATTAGATCAATCCCCTTTTGTGGATTGATCATGTCAGTCATTGTAATTGACCAAATCCCCTTTTGTGGATTGGTCAAACCCTAATTGTAATAGGCTAAATAAGAAGTCGGCTCCAGAATATATTAAACGTGGTTATAACCACCCAAAAGAAGAAGTTGGCCTTGCCAGTGAAGAGACACTTCCACACGTGCCAAAATTGTTTAAATAAGAGAGGCTAGCGCCTCATTTGAACACACACTCAGCTCACTCATCTAGTGCGCAAGTTTTGAAGGAAGTTGCAGTTGTCGGTTGCCGGAAGAAGGAAGAGAGAGAGGCGTGTTGCTCAGTGTTGGATATTCTCTGTTGCCTAGTTCATTATCTTAGCATTGTATTGGCTATCTATATTAAGGAAGTTTTGCTAGGTTTTCTTCCCCTTGAGGGTTTCCCAGGATAAATGTTTGTGTACTCTTGTGATTGTGTTTCTCTCAGTGATCCAATCTATGCTATTGTTATCTAGTAAATTGAAAGTAACCTAATAATAGCAGAAACTTTAACATGGTTTTAGAGCTAAGCTGAAGAGAGCATCTTTCACATGAAAAAAAAAAATAACATTGTTGTCATACATGAAAATTAGGGCTTTTTATTAAAGAAGGTTTTCAGCCCCAAATCCATCTAGAAATGTGCACCCTACCTCAAGGAACATTTTGGCATCTTTAGCACACATTTTCAGTGGCTATATCTCCCGGAAAGTGAAACCCTAGTTTTCACAAAGTACTAGAAAACCATAAGCACCAGTCCAGAAATCTGCAAATCAAGTTTGAAGGGGTAAAATTTGGATTTTCATAAATCTTACTGTACCAGCATACTTGCCTCAATCCAGTGCATCTTTTGGTGAGTTCAATTTTCAGATCCAAGAAATTTGATTTTTTTATTATTTCTATAGCCCAGAGGGCTAGGGTTTCTACTGCAAGAAACAATGGCTACCAGCATGAGGGTAGAAGACAGGATGGAAGGATATAGAAACTTAATATCTTGGAAGCATAGGTTGCAGATGATTCTAGACGAGAATGATCTCCTAGAACATGTTACAGTAGGTGTATCAGAACCAGATGAAGCAGAGCAAAAGACCAAGCATAAGAAAAATGAAAAGAAAGCAAAGAGAATCGTGTAAGATTCAGTAAAGGATCACTTGATCCCTCATATATCCGAACTACAGACAACAAGGCAAATGTATGAAGCACTCAGCAGGTTATATGAAAGCAAAGACATCAGTCGGAATCTTACCTTAAGAAATCAACTTCGTAATATGAAGATGGAAAACTCAGAATCTGTCACATCCTACCTTATGAGAGTTTCTAAGATTAGAGATTAGCTTGCAGCTATTGGAGATGTCATTAGTGACAAAGAGCTTGTAACCACAACCCTAAATGGGTTTCCGACATTTTGGATTCCTTTTGTACAAGGAGTGTGTGCAAGAAGCAAGTTACCCAAGTTTGATAAGTTATGGGCAGATTGCACACACAAAGAATCTAGACTTGCAGACCAACGGAAGAGATTAATTGTTGACGAAGAGGAAGCTCTTACAGTTCAAAAGAACAAAAAAAGTTCCTTCAGAAGGAACAATAAAGAAGCTAACTCCGTAAAAGTTATAGACGAGAAGAAAGACGTTTCAAAGATCAGATGCTACAACTGTCAAAAGTTGGGACACTTTTCCTATGACTGTCCTCAAGGAAAAGGAAAAATAATGTTCGACAACACAGGTATTCCAACAGAGGACGAACACCTTCAGTAACCACTCACATAACCAGATCAAAGATCAACACACCGATGTTTTCACATGGTAAAACCCCTACGGGGAAACATCCACGGCCCCAGCCAACGCGGCCACTTGGAGCAGTTTATTAATGCAAAGAAAAAGATTACAGAGAGATTTTACAAGAGATTTTCTCACAATCGATCATCGGAAAATGACTCTCCATTCTCTTTAAATAGAGATCATGGACCAATCGGGTGTTAAGCCACAGATCAATGGTCGTTAAGATCGAGGAGAGTATGAACCGTCGGATCACTCTATGTCGGGAATATATCGTGACCGTCGGATTGCCTAACTACAAATGCATACTAATGCATACTAAAGAAACACACTTTTACCTAACGACATATTAG